>WOXC01005148.1:0-55288 GCA_011680675.1 Gymnobelideus leadbeateri
AGATAGAATACTTGGGAGTCTACCTGCCAATATACATCCAGTAACTATATGAACACAATTATAAAACAATTTTCACACAAAAACAGATCTAAAGAACTGGATAAATATGAATTGCTCATGCATAGGCCAAGACAACATAAAAAATGACAATTCTACTTAATTAGTGCCAATCCAATCAAATTATTATTTTATAAGTATAGAAAAATTTGGAAAGACAAAAGGTCAAGAATATCAATGAAAGGTGGTCTAGTAGTACTGGATTTCAAGCTATGTTACAACGTAGTAATCAGAACAATGGGGTACTGAGAAATTGAATGGTAGATCATAGGAATAAATGAGTAGTATACACAGTAGTAAATAACCATAGTAATCTAGTATTTATTTATTTATTTATTTATTTATTTATTTATTCTTTTTTTTTTGGAGGGCAATGGGGTTAAGTAACTTGCCCAAGGTCACACGGCTAGGTTTTTTTTGTTTTGTGTGTGTGTGTTAAGTGTCTGAGGCCAGATCCGAACTCAAGTAATCTAGTATTTAACCAACCCAAAGATCCAAGCTTTTGGGACAAGAAATCACTAACAAAAATTGATGGGAAAGCTAGAAGGCAAGTAGAAAGTAGGCATGGACAAATATCTCATACCACATACCAAGATAAGAACAAAATGGGTAGATGATTTAGATACAAAGGGTAAACATGTAAGTAAATTAGTGGAGCATGAAAAACTTTACCTGTTAGATCTATGGAGAAGGAAAGAGTTTATGACTAGAGAAGAGATACAGAAGACCACAGGAAGCATAGTAGAAAATTTGGATTACATGAAATTCAAAACTTTTGGACAAACAAAACCAACACAGCCAAAATTAGAAGGAAAACAGAAAATTGGGGAAAGAAAATCTATAGCAAGTTTCTCTCATAAATGCCTCATTTCCTAAATATACAGGAAATTGAATCAAATTTATAAGAATACAAATCATTCCCCAGTTGATAATGGTCAAAAGATATCAAGGGTTTTCAGAAAAAAAATAAAAGCTTTATTTAATCATATGAAAAAATGTTCTAAATTACTAATGATTAGAGAAATGAAAATTAAAACAACTCTGAGGTATCAACTCACACCGATCATATTGGCTAACATCATTGAAAACAAAAATGACAAGTGCTGGAGGAGATTTGGAAAAAGAGGGACATTAATGCATTGTGGTAGTGTTGTGAACTGGTCCAACCATTCTGGAGAACACTTTGGAACTATACCCTAAGGGCTATAAAACCATGCATACTTTTTGATCCAGCAATAACACAATTAGGCCTATATCCCAAAGAGATCAAAGGAAAATGAACTATATGCACAAAAATATTTATTATGGTAGATCTTTCTGTAGTAACAAAGAACTGGAAATTGAGGGGGTACTGTCAGTTGGGGAATGATTAAATAAGTTGTGGTATATGACTGTTGATAGAATGAGCAGGACAGTTTCAGAGAAACCTGAGAAGACTTATATGAAATGAGGCAGAGTGAAGTGAGCAGAACCAGAAGATTACTATACAAAATAACAGCAATATTATAAAGATAATCAACTATCAAAGATGCAGCTACTCTGATCAATATAACGATCTAAGACAATTTCAAAAGACTCACGATGAAAAGTGCTATCCAGTTTCAGAAAAAGAGAAACTGATGAACTCTGGGTGCAAATTGAAGTATAATTTTTTTTACTTCATTTTTCTTGCTTTTATTTTCAACGTGAATAATATGTTTTGCAGCATGATTTCAAGTGTATAATTGTTATCACACTGCTCACCTTCTGAATAAGTGGAGGGGAGCGGTCTGGAGAGAGGAAGAGAATTTGGAACTCAAAAAAAAGTTAAAATAAATAATAAGCATTTAAAAATGATCATTCCCTTTCTGATATGTTAAAGGAAAAACTTGAACCCAGCTCTTCCTGAATCAGAGGCTGGCTGTCTTTCTAATATACAGCCTTTCCACATTTATTAGTACCATTAATGGCTATTAGGCTTAACAAATAATCAGAAAGGCCCCTCCCATTATTCCTGATTGGTATCAATGTGTAAATTCATGTTGGGAGTTTACAGTTCCTTTGTAGAAGAAGTTTGGCTTGGGTACCTTTAGCTCCCACCCCCTTTCCTCAGCCTCACTAGCATCTAGAAAACATTCAGGAGATTCCATGGATTGGGGGTGAATCTTTGAACCAACCCTGACTACTTTAGCTTTCTGGATCCAAACCATTCTGCAGAACAATTTGGAGCTCTGTTCTTTCTTACAACCAACTGGACTTTTTAGAAAGTCTTCCTGTTTACAAATGACCTGGGGTCTGATCAGTAAAATGTAAGTTATTCAGGACTGAGACTGCTTGATTTTTGGCTTTTGGCCCCCACCACCATGCATAGAGGCTGCTTGCACATAATAAGCATTTAATAAATACTTGTTTAATTGGACATCCTAGGAACACTTCAGATCTGTAACCCAAAGACAATATTAGTTTTCAAGAGTAAGCCTCTTCGCAACCTGGGCCCTTCCTCCCTTTGTAGTCATTTCACATAATCCTCCTTTCCCTTCCAATCACTCGCCAGGAAAGTCCCACATGACACTTCATCCCCCACCTCCATGAGTTTTCCCTTACCCTTGTACCTCACCTCGTTTCCCTCCAAAGCTGGACACTCTGCTCCATGAAACCTTTGCCCAACCCTGCCAGCTCCTAACATCCTCCTCCAAAATGATGGAACCTGATATTCATCTGGTCAATCTTCTGTAAACCCTTGCACAGATACTTTATGTAACCTGACGTGCAAATGTAAGGGTCTTGAACTCAGGGGCTGTCGCATATTTATTTTTGTATCTTTGTGTCTGCACAGTTGAAAGAGTTTTTGATGGATCAATAAATGGACATTGAGTATTCCATCAGTTACTTTTCACTCTATGTTAAGACATGTCAAAATGGCCGTATTTTCAAAATTCGGAGTCATTAATGCAAATAACCTGGAGGCAAAAGGCCTGGTTTTGAGTTAGCTGTGTGACCTTAAACTAGTCACTTTTTCCTCTGTGGGCCTTAGTATGCAAAAAGAGGTTTGCTGTTGTTTTTCAGTTGTGTCTGATTCTTAGGGACACTATTTGGGGTTTTCTTGGTATAGATACTGGAGGGGTTTGCCATTTCCTTCTATAGCTCATTTTATAGATGAGGAAACTGAGGCAAACAGGGTAAAGTGACTTGGCGAGGGTCTTGGTATGAGCTACTGAATGTCTGAGGCAGGATTTGAACTCAGAAAGATGAATCTTCCTAACTCTACACCTGCAACTCTATCCACTGAGCCACCTAGCTCTCTATGCAAAAAGATGAAGAAGCACTGAATGCCAACTGAAATCTCATCTGGGGACATTTGTGATAATGTCATTTGAGGACAGTAAGAATAATTATGACATAAGTTCACATTTATATAGCACCCCAAGGTTTATGAAGTACTTTACATACATTAAAGAGACAGTATGGTGCAGTAGAGAGTACACTAGGCTTGGAGCTAGGATAGACCTGGGTTCAAATCCCTCCTTGAACACTTGGTAGCTGGGTGATGCTGGAGGACAAGTAACTCTTGGTCTGTTTCCTCATCTGAAAAATGAGGGAGTTTTAGACTTGATGGCTTTAACATTTCCCTTGCACCTTGAAATCTGCAATCTTGCATTATTACACATCATTCAATTCTCCCAACTCTTTGAGATAGGTGCTGTTATTATCTTTAGTTTAATGGATGGGAAACAGTGATTGGTTTGACTATATGACCTTTAAGAAAAATTCAGAATGACTCCAAGTTAAGACTCTCTTAACCACCTGCCACAACTCTTCTTGCAAACAGTCAGTTACATATCACACAGCAGTCACAAAAGGAGGGCTCACAAGGCTCGGGACTTCCAGCCCCTTTTGCCTAATACCAAGTTTGGTACAAAGTGACTTAAGAAATGGTGTTTAAATGAATATTGAAGAATGAATGGATGAGCTGGGAGAGGCAGGCAGGGTTCTCTAAGTGTGCTGAACAAGACAGTATCCTGGCCCAGAAGCCCATGCCTCTGGGAAATCTCTTGGAGATATGAAGCTGGAACAAATGAAAATAAATGGATGAATGAATATATATCTATATCTATAAATATATATGCATATGTGCACATAGTATGTGTAAACATACATATACACACAGACACATATCAAAATCTTGTCATTCCCAGGCACATTTCTGGAGTGTTAACAATAGTGTCCCTATAGCTAGGACCCTTCTTTCTTACTAGATCGGTGAAATCCCTGCTTCTTTTTCTGCATATGGGTTTTTTCCAGGATCACTTCTAGGCAGCTGTAGTTTGCAGTAACTTGGTACCTGCTTCCCTTCTACTTATCACAGGGGACAGAGATCCCTTCTTCCATGATGAATGTCTTTTCACTTGGTGAAGTTGCCTAACCTGACAGCTATTCTAAGGTGACTTTTCACCTATATGGTGCCTATTCTTCTTTGGTAGATCTCAAACTCTCCTTGTCTGTTCTTAATTCTTTGGATTCAGAATTCATTCCCAGACTACCTCTGGTCAGAGGCTGCAGGGTTGAGCCTGCCATTGCCCTAACTAGAATAAAAGCTCCAGACATTATTCTATATTAAGTTACCTGCTTTAATTCCATGTTTACTCGTGAACCACACACACACACACACACACACGACATACAGAGTTGGTATGCACAGTGAATGGAGTACTACAGTCTGAAAACTGGTTTCCTTGTGACTCTGGGCAAGCCATAGAGTCTCTTGGCATTTTAGGCAACTCCTAAAAAGGCTAAGTTACAAAGAATTACTGATTTGCTTTGGTGCAAGGAGCTTCTAAAGTGGGGTTTCCCCAAATAACAATGGAATCCCAGGGCTAGCTTTCACCTTTTTTTGTTCAGTTGTGTATAACTCTTTGTGACCCTATGAACCACAGCCTGCCAACACCATCCATGGAGTTTTCTTGGCAAAGATAATGGAGTGGTTTGCCATTTCCTTCTCCAGTGGATTGAGGCAAATGGAGGTTAGGTGATTGCCCAGGGTCACACAGTTATTAAGTGTCTAAACCCAGAGTTAAACTCAGGCCTCCCTGACTCCAGACTCAGCAGTCTATTCATCAAGCCATCTAGATGCTTCCTAGGCAAAGAAAGACTATGTAACTTGCCCAGGGTCACACAGTAGTAAACATTTGATATTTAAGTTGAACTCACATCTCCCTGACTCCAGGCCCAACACTCTATCCACTGAGACATCTAACTGCCTAGGTTTCACTTTACTAGGTGGTAAAAATACACACACACACACACACACACACACACACACATATATATATATATATATATATACACATACATACATACATGTTATAGACATACATATCTAGGGCATATAAATACCTTTACTCAGACAGTATCTATAACAAGGGCAAAATGTCCCCATTGCTTTCAGCTTTAGGGACTCTGGATGCACGAGATATGGCCCATGTAAACAAAATTCTCACATACCCTATTCTCTAAAGACCCAAGTCTTTCTAATGTCAAAATAATGCTGCAAAGACATTTTCTAAACAAGCATCTGGTTGGATCAATAGCTTGAAATTGAACAAAAAAATGTCTTGTGCTGCTTTATAGAATTTTCAAAAGGTATGAACCACACAAAACTAATTATTCAAGCCCCCCACTGGAATTTATCATCTTTTTTTTTCCTTCAGAAAGAAAGAAAAAAAATCAGATAACTTCTTCCCACACTAAAACACTAGAAATAGAAGAAGTTAAAGCAATACAATAACAATGAATATGATAACCATTTCAAATTCCAAACCATGGGCGAAGGGGAGGAACTACAAAGTCAAGGATGCCAACTAGGCTGGTATAGAATGGAGACCTTCTGCACTCTGAGACTGCCACAGCAGCGATGAAAGCCTCCTGGGCCTCAGGGTGCTGACAACACCACTGTTTCAGCAGCTCTCTACCTAGGGGAATTAGAGGAAACAGCACAGAATGGGGAGCTGGTCCTAATCAAAATTGCCATGATGCGCAGTCGGATGCTGAGAGGTTCTGGTAGCATGAGAAGGTAAGACACAAACCAGACATCACTGCAGAGGGTGGTGCCCACTAAAGTGGCAAAGCATAACTACACATGGAATGAAATGAAGATATGAACAATTCCATTCTGTGCCAAATCAAAAGAGATCTCAGCAGGGCTTCATATCACTTTCTCTCAATGTACCCTGGGCTCTATGAAGCTAGCCAGGTGGCCTAGTCGAGATAGTGCTTGACCTTACTGGTCATGTAGCCATGGGTAAGTCACTTAACTTAGAGTCACAGTTTCTTCAATTGTAATAATAATAATAATAATAATAATAATAGCACCTATCCCCCAAGGTTGCTGTGAATATAAAATGAGATGGTGTTTGTTAAGCACTGAAAAGTACAAATGCTAAGCACTTTATAAATTGCATTACTATTATATTTATATATTATGATGCTATTATTATATTGCTAACTAGCACAAAGAAATAATAAATAATTTCCTTGGTAAGCCTAGATTGGACAAAATAAGTATTAGAAGTAGAGGGCAGAATTGTAGACCCCGAGATCACCGAAAATCTTCATTTAATGCAAATTCTGGATGTACTGTTATTGTTCAGTGTTGTCTGATTCTTTCTGACCTCATTTGGGATTTTCTTGCCAAAGATACTGGAGTACTTTATCATTTCCTTCTCTAGCTCATTTTACAGCTGATGAAACTGAGGCAAACAAGATTAAGTGACTTGCTCTGGGTGACACAGCTAGTAAGTGTCTGAGGTCAAATTTGAAGTTAAGAGGTCAAATTTGAACTCAAGAAGGCAAATCTTCCTGACTGTAGGCCTGGCACTCTATGCACTTCAGCGCCACCTAGTGGTTGCTCTGGATGTTACACCTAATAACAAAAGTCATGGAGAAAACCCCACCAATATCTCAACTGTGTTTGGAAGAGGCATACTTATCCTAGTATCCCTAAACAGTCCTTTTTGAGTTTGATGGCAGGAAGAAAAGTCCCAGACAAATTATTAAAAAATATTGCATATTTGGACCTGCACACAGCAGTCTATACAGAAACAAGAAAAGCAATACCCAAGAAATTCTCCTAAGGGCAGGTATCAAACACTACCAGGACAGAACCAACTTCAGAGAGCTACTCAAGATACTAGGAAAGGTACTGGAAAATTAGAGCTTTCTTCAGCTGGTATACACAGTAAAAGACCAGAGTGCCTAATATTGTCTGCTTAAAGGCATCAAAATGTAAACATGTGGAAAGGCATCCAAACAAAAGAATATCTAAAAGTCTAGATTCCCTGAGCTAACAGCTGAAAGCAAAATTCAAAAGTTCAAGATGTGGGGAATTAGAGCAATTTGGCATCGAACCAGAAGCTTTACTACATAGGCTTAAGAAAACAGGTGAGAGAAGCCCAGAGGAAAAAAAGTGGCACATGTGCTTTGTCTGCAATGAATGTGGGCCTGATCCACCTCTCCCACGCCCTCCCTCTAGGACTGGAGGAGTCACTGAAGCCAAGGTTTTCACTGTCTAGGCATCTGTCCTGAGAACTGTAGTTTCCCCATCTTTTAGGTTGGGGGAAAAAAAGAGAGTAAGAATTGTCTACAAGCATGGAGGGATAGCCCTCAGGGGATCTGTATTTCATAGATCATGATAGGACCCTCCAGTTCTTGTGTGGGAAGTGAAAATACCACCCTGGGGGCCATCAAGTTACTCTTTAGTTTTATAAATGGTCTTATAACTCTTGCTCCCAAGCAAAAGTCTCTAACTTAACGCAAGGCTCATTTCGGTTGATTTTCTGGCACTTCCTCTAGGTTGTTGTTGCCTAGTTAATGCATCAGGAGTGAGACTGGGGTGGAATGGTTTCAGTTCCACCCTTATCTATGTATTGAAAAAATGTCAAATAGACCCAAGGATAATGAGAATAACGGAGTATCTGTCGTCCACACAGAAATCTATTCTCTATTTAAAACACCAAACAACAATACACTAAGATTGAGAAAAATCGACATACAATGTGGTATTTCTCTGGGAGACAGTTTAAGCCCATTAAGATTCGGCCTCCTTTTAAATCCATGACCATTTCTCCTACAAATAACTTAGATCAAATGAGCTATTTGTGAAATGCTTAGCACATTTAAAACATAAGAGGTGCTAGAGAAATGTTTCTTTCTTTCCCTTTTTTCCTAAGTATGATTTTCAGGTTGAAAAGTGAACTGATACAAAATATCTTATTAATACCTAATAGTATATCTGCACATACATATATAGATATATGTGTGTATGAATGTATGTGCATACGCATATATGGAGACATATTAATATATGTATATGTGTGCATACACGCATATGTATATGAGATACTACCCTTGCCAGACACATTTAGAATGGTAAAGTGGACCCTAACAGATTTGGAAAGTAACCTAGCCAAAACCTCTTACAATATTAAGGAAATCCACTTAGCCAATCTGAGAAAGATGAATACTTCCTTGTCAAAAAGGGACCTAAGTTTGGCCCTTCCTCGAGGTCTTCCAGCAGAGACTGGAGGATAATGGAAGATAGTTGCTAGGGTACAAGTTGAACTAGCTGGCCCTGGAGGGCCCTTCTAAACCTGAGACGCTTTGGTTTTATGCCTTTAGGAGCTGTTATTATGTACACAAAAGGTAGCAGGAAATTAGATGATTATATTTTTTTCATTCTATTGTTGGAAGCTCAGTGGCACAGGGGATAGAGTGCTAGGCCTGCATCAGGAAAAACCTGAGTTCTAATCTGCCCTCAGACCCTTGATTACTGTGAGACCCTGGCCAAGTCATTTAACCTGATTGCCTCATGTTCCTCAACTCTAAAATGTGGATAATAGCACCTACCACACAAGATCAAATAAAATAATATTTATAAAGTACTTAGCACAGTGCCTAAAGTATAGTAGGTGCTGCCCCCCCAGTATCTAGCACAGTAGCTGGGACAAGATAGGTGCTTACTATATGTTTAAAATTAATTTTATAAATAAATGCATATACCCATATTCATGTTTATCATTGGATAATAAGATTTAGAGATGAAAGACAACACAGAGGTCATCTAGTCCAAACCATCCATTTTAGTGATGCAGGAACTGGGGCACAAAAACTTGCCCAGAGCCAGGACGGGAAACTGACATTCTCTGACTCCACCGAAACACCACGAATGACGTCTACACAAATAGATGTTTATCTATGAGTATGTACCTTTATGTAATAATCATCCCAAAAGTGACAAACCAACTTGAAAATTAGAAGGGGAAAAAACACATTGCAGAAAGCAAAGCAGCTATAAAGCATCTGCCTTTGTCAACATCAAAAATCTTATTTTTAATTTCCTGTGGAGCAAATTATATCTACCTTTTTCATTAAGTGTTTATCACTTTTACATGGTAATAAAATATGCTTTCATCCATGTATGTAGCTTTTTAAAAATAAATGTATTCTGGGTAGAGAAAAATGAAATTGATTTTTTTTTTCAGGAAATAAACTGAAGGCTTTTTTCCCCCTCTTCACTTGTTCTATTTTCAGAAATTATACTCCCGTGGAATAAGAATCTGCTTTGACTTTCATAAAGGACCTGGTGGGGTTTCTTTCCATTGATGGCGGCTGTGCCAATAACCGCAGGTTCAATTAGCATCTCTCTGTAGATGACTCATAAATCTACATGCCCAGCCTGTATTTCTCTCCCAGGTTCTAAGCCCACTTCACCCAATTACCTAGCCTGTGTTTCAAACCAGATGACCCACAGTCATTTCCAACTCAATATGCCCCAAACAGAGTTCACACTCTTTCCCCTCACACTCTCCCCTTCCCCCACTTCCTTGTTATAGTTGATGTCAGCACCAGCCATCTAGTCTGGCATTTAGGTTTGCAATCTCAATGTTGACTCCGACTTCCAATACCTACTTACCCTACTGAGCTTGTCAGTTCTTGTTTCAACCTTCCTGCCATCCCTCCTAGACATCCCCTTCCTCTGTACACAACCACCATCCTAAAGCAGGTACTCAAGATCTCTTTTCAGGATTAAGGAAATTGTCTTTTGGTTAAGTGTCTCAGGTCTCCACCCAATCAATCCATCTTCCACAGAGCTGCCAAAGTGGTTTCCCTAAAACATAAGCCTAACCATGTAGACCTCCCCCTGCCAACTAAATAAATGCCAGTAGCTCCCTATTACCTCTGGGATCAAATATCAAACTGTTAGGTAATTAAAGCTCTTCAGATCATACCCCACTGCTACCTTTCCAAAATTCTTCCACCTTTATCCTTCCTTCCCTTCAATCCTAGTCGGAGCCATGTCTATGGACAATCTGTTCCCAAAGATTACCTTCTATTTATATTGTCTATATTTTTATAATCTAATGATTTATACACTGTCTTTTCCATTACGATATGAGGTTCCAGTGAGCAGTTAATATTTTTGCTTTTCTTTGTACCCCCATCAGATAACACTGGCCTCTCACCTTTGTAAGTGATTGTTTACTAAGGGACTGAATGTTAGTACACATCACACCACATTGTAAAAATTGCTTTATACTTGTCGGGTGGATAGAAAAATATGTATACTCATATACATATTTCTAACTCCTTCTATGGATTCATGTAACTTTCTCCCAGTCAAATATAACTTCCTTACTAGCAGAACTGTTGGACTTTTGTCTTTCTGGCTCCAGGGTCCAATACAGTATCTGGTACCTTGTGGGTACTTAACAAAATTTGATGGAATGAAATACATAGGATCATAGCAGTGTTAGTGATTATCTTAAGATAATGCCCACTAGCTCTGTTTCAGAGTTAGAATCTTGCAATAAGCTATTAAAAGAGCTCATTGATTTTCAATAGGGGAGGATGTCCATGCCATGAATTCAATTCTAAATAGTAATTAAGCCTCATTACTGAATATTCAATGTATATAAGATGCATAAGAAAAGCCTGTTCAAACACAAAAATCCAATAACCTACACCAAGACTCAGCCTTTCTCATACTTAGCAGCGACCAGTCTCCCAGCCAGGTCAGGACCCTGAAATAAATCACCTCATTTTGTGGAGGTTTGGACTAATCGATTCTGCCATTCACCCTCTCTCAGTCTGAATGAAGACACTGCCCTCTCTCGAGGAAGAGTATGAGACAACTCAAGAGGGAAGTCGTCTCACGATTGACTAACACTCTGTGCTTATGGGCAAGACTAAAAATGAAAAATAACTGAAGGAACAGAGAAGCTACATTTTGCCAACTGATATGAAAGGTAAATCTGTAGCTGGTTCATTATATAAGCAACCTGTGGGGATCCAATTACTCCCTTCAATAACACCCATGATACATCAAAAGGAACCCCTACCAGAACCAAGGCTAATGGCATCTAATTCTTCATATTTGTTAAGCCGGGCTACAAATGTTCTTAACTCAAAATGTTTTCTCCCTAGTCACAACACAAAACCTCAGTTATGCAAACACATTATTTTCTTGGCATCTTCTTTGTCTTAAATATCTTGGAGGTAATTGCGCATTTTATGAAAGTCGTATACAAATAAGTCATCAGGAAACATAATAAGCTGTAAACTTTCTAAGCATACAGAATTTAATAAGTCAGTCTGCAATCCAGCAATGACAAGTCAAGCATAAAGAGGGAGTGGGAGAGGTATCATAGAATCAAAGAATTTGAGAGGTGGAAAGAACTTCATTGGCCAAGTATTTCAGCCAGATACGAAAGGAATTCAGGCTCTAAAACACCTAACAAGTGATCATCCAACCTTTGCTTGAAGACCTCCAAGACCTTAAGTGGAAGCCAATAGCCCTGAAGGCAGCTCATTCTACTTTTGGACAGCTCTCATGGTTAGGATGTTCAAACACTTTACTTGCAGACCACTGAAACCCCCAGATCTTTTTCAGAAAAATTGATGTCTACCCATGCTTCCTCTCTAGTACTTATGAATTTGATTTTCTTCAACCATTGTGTAATCCACATATCAGGCACTTGTTAATACATGTCGAACTGAAGGGCTGAAAGTACAGGCCCCAGACAAAACTGCCAAGTCTATAAACCTTCTCCATAACATCTACACTCTGCCCTTTAATCTATCCATGCATTCCCTGTCTGTAAACAGACGGGCTTGGACTAGATGACTCTGAAAGGCCCTTCCAGCTTTAAAGCTATGATGCTTTTCAGTTTTAACTCTGTACCAGGCATCCTCCATGACAGTGACAAATACTTTTGGTGAACAGCCCTGATTCTCTGTCTTATGCTTTGCTTGATATTAACAATCACTGAACATCTTTCTGATTGGCTCTATCTCTAAGTCCAGTCTCATGATATATAACTGGACCAGGCCTGAAAAACAACCTGGAAGGGACTTTACTTGAACCCTCTCATTTCACACAAGAGGAAAATGAGGATAATCAGGGAAATTAAATGGCTTTCCCCAACTTCCTACTGGGAGGCTGCAAAACTCAATCCTGTGACACCAACCTCAGGACTCTTCTCATTGATCTACATAGCCTTTTGACACACGAGTAGTGAATTTGTTCTTGTTGTGCAGCCATTTTTCAGTTGTGTCAGACTCTTTGGGATCCCATGTAGGGTTTTCTTGGCAAAGATACTGGAGTGGTTTTCCATCTCCTTCTCTATTCTACAGATGAGGAAACTGAAGCAAACAGGGTTAAGTGAGTTACCCAAGGTAACTGTCTTCCTGACTCCAAGCCCAGCAGTTTATCTACTGCAGCTCCACCTAGCTGTCCCTAGTAAATTTCCTAGGTTGTTCCGATGTAATTACTCAGCTGAACCTTGCCAAGTACCTTTTCTAGGGTTTGTGTTGTTGTGTGTTTTGGGGTAATCATATAAAGAACTCCCTAGTTGAAAAATTCCTTCCACTAATCTTCACTGATACAGATTCATACCTAAGCGATAATTTAGAGTACTTGTGAGGAGCTTGGGTGCCAAGATGTGAATTGACTTGTCCATGGTCACAGCAGAAGTGAGCGTAAGAGGCAAGACTTCAATTCAGGCTTTTCTGACTCAAAAGCCAGCTTGCTAGTAAGTATCCAGAAGTGCCGCTAAACCCAGAGAGGAGGAGATTTATAAAAACAGCCCCAAACACACAGAAACCCCCCTCAAAAAAAACCTATGTGCAAATATGTTGTTAAGTTTTTAGAATATATTTTCAACACTGTTTAAGCCTCTATTCACTTAAAAATAGAAAAAAATAAATTCAACATGGCCAAGAGTGAAATGCAGTTTTAATAAACTATCAGTCCTGTATGGAAGGCAGTTAGACCTTCACAAAATGTTTCGATAATCCCCCAGTTAAATGTTAATATCATAATAACAGGCAGCTCCTTGCTAATGGCCAATTGGTAGAACGAAAAACATCCATTTGTGATTCATCACTGGTGCATCTGTCAAAATGGAGGGAAATGTTGAAAGGACAAGATTTATAGTTCTGGAAGCTGGTTTTATTGAAAACTACAGCTACATTATGCTTTCAAGTAAAGGTTAGCAATACCCTGCAGTCATCAAGATGATGAGATTCACAGTATCCAAATGCATATAGCAGGAGCTAATGTCTGAGTAGAAGGAGAAGGTAAATATTGTTACAATTAGAATGTGAACAGAAGGAAAACCTACAAGGTGAGGAGACATACTGAAAGGGAATGAATGAAATGCACTTCCTCCTGGGTTCTCCTTTGGAAACATTGTCACAGGGGCAGAAAGCCCAGGAGCTCTTTTAATCACTCCCATGGAGGCAGCACTAAGGGCATCAACACAGTACTGAGGGTGATTGGTCACACAGTTTTCCTAAGTGAGCAGCATTTTTAGGGGATGCTTAGCAAAAAACTTAAACTGCAGGATACCAGCAAGTTAAGCAACCAAGTTCTAATGATCAAGAACTTTGTGCAAAGGAACAACCTTAGCTCAAGTACGCCATTTTACAGAAGAAAATATTGAGGCTGAGAGGTGACTAATTGACCCAAAGCTACATGGACCAGAAAAAAGTAAAGTCCAGGTTCAAACCTATGTCCTTTGACTTCAAACCCACTGTTTCCCACTATACCCTACTGCCTGTCTTCTCATAAGAATTTTTTTAAATCAAGTAATTTTTAAAGCTTTCAACATTCACTTTTACAAAATATTGAGTTCCAAAATTTTTTTCCCTCCCTTTCCTCCCCCAAATGGCAAGTAATCTGATATAGGCTACACACATACAATCACAATAAACATATTTGCACATTAGTCACATTCACATGGGAATTTCTTAATGGGAACAATGGGGTTTAATTTTTAGATGACACAGGTGAGAATTTAGATTTAGAAAACCGAGGCTGCTAGGTGGCACAGCAGACAGAGTGTTGGGCCTAAAGTCAGGATGAGAACATGAGTTGAAAGTCTTCCTCTGACACTTACTAGTTGTGTGACACTGGGCAAGTCACTTAACCTCCCAAAGCCCCGGTTTTCCTATCTGTAAAGTGGTGCTGATAATAGCCCTTACTTTAAAGGATTGTTGTAAGCCTCAAATCAGATAATATATGTAAAAGTTTTTGCAAAGCTAAAATGCTATGGAAAGGCTGGTTTCTGTTGTTACTCTACACTGGTAAAACTGGATCCATCTGTGTTAGCCCCAGAGTAGGGAAAACTTTTCACTCACAAACTAGCTCACTGCCGTAAATGACTTAGGAAATGTCTTTACACTGTACAAAAGCAGGTGTTCTTCAACCCCCTGAGAGAGGGAGCACCCTCAATTTAAGTTCCTACTATGGTAAAAATGATTTGAGGGCTTTTCATTTTTCAAGCTATGCCAGGGCTTGATGAGGAAGGTCAGCATAGTGTGATGATGGGAGGAGAATCAGAGTCACATTGGGAATTGAGCCAAGCTTCATGACATTTAGTCCAACGCTCTCATTTTAGAGTCCATGAAAGCCAGGGTCTTGCTCAATGTCAAAGTGAAATCTGAATGCAGGTCTTCTGACTTGGAATCTGGTGCTTGTGCCCTCACACAACCATCCCTTTAATAGCAGAGCTGATCTAAGATGCCCTCTTCCTAATAGCATACTGCACTGATTGCTTCAAGCCTGAGACTACTTCAGGGCCTCTTAATGAGATGTATAATCACACAAGGTAGTTTGGCCTAACTATCCTCAGAGGAACAAACAAGAAGATAAAGAATTCTTCTTGTAGGTCGATGGACAATCTGCAGAACTGTTTCACCAGTACCTAAATCTCGGACCAACATTATATATGGATAGGGAGCTGAGCCTCAAACAGCAATGGTAGGAGGGAAGCAGATTGAACGGTTCTTGTGTCCCCAACTTCTCCCTTCCCCAAAAAAGCCCATCTTTCAACATTTTTTCCCAATGGATGACAGTGAGTCACAATGGTCTAAAGCATTGTCCTCAAAGCAAGGAAGACCTTGATGTCAGCGTCCCTCTATCACGAACTGGCAGTGTTACCCCAAGAGAATCAGTTAACCTCTCATGCTTCACATAACTCCCAAAGGCTCTAAGTGCAGAGAGTGTGGTTAACTGCATTGCTAGACGGAGTTTCCCCTGACCTGGGAGCTCTCTCTACTCACGAAATCTCCAGGATATTCCCTTTCCCTTTTCTTCCAATGATGCTGTACAGCTGCTACCACACTGATTAGCATCCTCCAAAGATTCAAAGGGTAATGGAGAAATTCATGACAAGCATTAGTAGGCCATAAGTAATCAAAAAGCAAGTATAAATGCCTACTGTGTCTGGCATTGTGCTAGGTGCTGGAGACTTGTAAAAATCAAAAGTTCAAAACAATAAAAAGGAAACAGTTCCTGCCATTAATGAACTCATGCTCATTTGAGGGAGAAAACGTGCCTGTAGAGAAGCACAGTGATATGAGATTTAAGGGAGGGGCAACTGAGATGGTGGGGCTGCGGGGTAGGGCAGGCTTCATGTATAATATGGCACCATGAGTGGCATTTTCAAGGAAATAAGGGATTCTAAAGGAAACAGTGAGGAGGGGGTACATGGCAAGCATGGGAGACAGGTCAAAGGCAAGGAGATGGCAGAAAGGATGCCTTGGGCAAGGAGCAGCAAGAAGCCCAATCCGGCTGACCTCAGAGTATGAGAAGAGGAATAATATATCACATGGGTCTAGATTTTGAATAGTTACACAAGTCAAAAGGAGGAGTAATATAGGTGATTCTAAAAGCAATAGGGAAAAAATGGAGATTATTGAGTAGGAAAAGGACATGGTCAGACTCATGCTTTAGACTTGATCCTCACAACTATAAGCAGTAAGTGACACTATTATCCTTGCTGTACAGTTGAGGAAACTGAGGCGGACAGAGATTAAGTGACTTGCCCAGGGTCACAGAGCTAGTACGTTTTAGATGCCATATTTAAACTGAGGTCTTTGCTTCCAGGTCCAGTTCTCTGTCTACTGTGCTACCTAGTTGTTCCATAAAGAGAAGAGGAAAGATGTAAGAGATGCTGTAGACATAGAAATGGCAAGATGTAGCAATTGCTCCGGTACAGGGAATATGAGTAAGTGAGGAATCAAGGATAATTCCAAGGTTGTAAAATGAGGTGATTGGAAGGATGATGGTGCCCTAGACAGAAAGAAAGAAGGTTGCAAGAGGGGAAGATTTAGGAGACAAGACAAGGAGGCTTCTTTTGAACGTATCATCAGTGAAAACTGCATAGGAAACTGGTATAAAAGATCAGAGAAACATAGGCTGTAAGAGCTAGAAGAAACTAGGGGGATTAGCTAGCCCAATTTCTCATCTTGTAAATGAACAAGATTCATATGAAGAAACTGATCCCCAGAGAAGTATAAGGATTTGTTCAAGGTCACACAGATGGAAAATGGCAGAATGAAGACTCAAACCTAACACCTCTGACTCCAAATCCTCCATTCCTTAACTTCTGCATATCAGTATAATCAGGAAGATGGGGGATCAGAAAGGATTCTGGGTCAGGAAAGTAGTAAAGAGGGAATACTGATGCTCTTTCTCCACTGGCATCTATTTTATAACACCAAGAGCACTAGGAGCTTGGTGAGATAGTGCAAACGCCAAGGGCACCCACTGCATCCTGGGCCATCGCCAGTTATCTTTGTCCTGCCACTGGACTTCAATGACTCTGGAAGAGAGAACAAGCCTGACAACTTTGTGCAACTCTGCCTCACTTGATCCATTTCTTGCAAACGTCAAGACATCGCCCTGCCAAGTCACTGGTCTTCAAAAACAAAGGATAAACTATGCCAACCAGGAGATCAAAATGGACTCCCTCTCATGGAAAATGTCTGGAGAAGAAACAAAGGCCTGGACATGAACAAGAGCAAAAAGAAAGGAAGAGAAGCAGCCCTGATACTTGATGGTCAGCAGTATCTCCTTTGCCTAATGAGACTATGACTTGCCATCAAAGTTTGTTAAGGAGAAATTCTTATGACTGGTTCTGTCTAAAACCAAGCTCCACTAGTCTCAGGCCTTCTGGGCACTCAAGGTACCAGAAGTGAGGGAGAAGGACAGGTAGGCAAAAGATAGATGCCACAGGAAGACAGTGCTGTGCCCAAGAGGGAAGTCAACTGAGTCTTTGCTTTGTTAGAGAGTAGCCCCAGAATTCAAGTATCATATTGTGGATGGGAAAGTAAGGAAGAAGGCTGGAGGAGGGAAAGGAGGGTCTTCACAGAAGTTCCCCTAGAAGCAGGTTTGTATATGGAGTTCCCTTGGAGCCTTGGATTTCTAATCTGCACATTAATGCTTCCTACAGTAGCTGCCCAGCAGGATTGTTGAGGCTCAAAGGAGAAAATGTCAATTAAAAAAAAATTTGCAAACTTTAAAGGATATGAAGAGTAGCTTGCATTTATATAGTACCAAAAGCTTTGGAGAACACTTTACAAATATCATCTCACTTGATCTTCACAACTCTGGGGGGTAGATACTATTTTCTTCATTAATGGATGAAGAAATCTAGACAGAAAGAAGTCAAGTAACTTACCCAGGGACTCATAGCTCATAAGTGTCTAAGAGAGGATTTGAACACAACTCTTCCTTCCTTTTTAGTCCAGCACTCTACCCACTTAGTAAATGTTCACTTACTAGTCTGTAATTCAAATATTAATAATGTTTCATAAGTAAAAAACAAAACTATTTAGATTCAAGGGAATAGCAGGTAGACAGATTTCCTCTCCTGGTACTATAAGGATGAAAGCAGCAAAAACAAATGTTTTTTTTGCAAGGCAATTGTGGTTAAGTCACTTGCCCAGGGTCACACAGCTCTCAAGTGTCAAGTGTCTGAGGCCCAATGTGAACTCAGGTCCTCCTGAATTCAGGGTCAGTGTTATATTTTTATAGAGCAACAATCAATTATATAACATGGTGCCTTATGAACATTATCTCATTTGAGTCTTACAACAACCCTTAGAGGTAGAGGTTCAGTGGCTTACCCAGGATAAGAAAAAAACGAGGGCAGGTCTTGGGGAAGGGGAATGAAAACCAAATCAGACACATGGAAGAACTATACATAATGTAGGTATCATCATTCAAATTTTTCAGGCAAGGAAAATAAAGCAGAGTTGTGTATGGGGTCACATAGTTAATAAAGACAAGAGACAGGATTTGAACTGAGTTCTTTCTGACTCCAAGCCCAACACAGTAATCTAGCAGGCTTAGGGAAATGGGTTCTCATCACTTCCATGCTTAGCAACATCCCTCCTGATGCCCAGGGGCTAAATGTGATCAAATCAGATATGTAGACAGATTGGAAGAAGGCAGACAGGCAGGCAGACAAATAGATCGATGGCTAGACAGAAAAATGACAAAGATGTTAGAGATGAGAGAGAGAGAGAGAGAGAGAGAGAGAGAGAGAGAGAGAGAGAGAGAGAGAGAGAGAAATGTTAGATGCTATATAGATATATGAGAGATAGATGACAGATGGTAGACAGAGAAGATGGAGAGATAGAACACATCACCAAATAAAAATGGGGGCTTGGCTAGGGCTGCTTCCTGCCTTCTCCAAACCTTCTCACTTTCCTGCTCTGGAAGACTTATTTCAGAGCCTTAAATCTATCTCCCTGCAATGGAATAGAAGAAAATCTATAGCTCAGGAAACATGTGAATGTCACAGAGAATGGAAACCAGGGAGGCAAAGAAAGGATGAAAAGGATTCAGAGGCATAGTAAAAACCTGGGGAAGCTGAAGCAGAGGGAGGGGAGATCTTCTCCCTCCCTCCTCTTGCCTCTGATTTGGTGCTGAAAAGTCTGTCTCTCCAGAAGAACACAATTTCCCCCAGTTCTTCCAGGGGATGCTAAGGGCATAAGGAAATGTGTCTGGGCAACTGCTTTTGTGGGCCCAAGTGGGCCTCAGTCTTACCCCCTACAACACAGTTCCCTTCCAAAAGTCTGCACACTGGGCAAACCTGGCATTTTGACAGTCAGCTGCCAATGGAACATGCCCCACCAATCCATTATAAACCAACAAATATTGATTAAATGCCAGCTATGGGGTAATGTAACACCCTACCTGGACTACAAAGTATAGACCACTACATGGGGATGGGCGCCATAATAACTAGCTGTATTAACAGCCCTTTTCTGTATACCAAAGGACTGGGCATATGAGGAAACCTGGGTTCAAATACTGATGATATTTATTGGCTTGTGACCCTTAGCAAGTCATTTCTCTCCAAGCCTAAGTTTTCTTTCCTATAAAAAGAAGGCAATAATACTTGCAATAAACCTTATATGATTGTTGTGAGGCTCAACAATCTATAGACTCCTGTGTGAACCTTAAAGTGATATATGAAAATCAGTTTAATATCCACTTTTAGGGCAATGGGGCTGGGGGAGAGATTCTGACAAAGTCCCTGTTTTCCAGTCCTCTCTCTAAGGAGCTTTGTGTTTCTATTGGAGTATTCCTAGCTAGGTTACATGGGCTTGGCTCTTTGGTGCATGGATTTCCCACCTCCTTCCGGGCTCTGAGGTCCTTGGGCCCTCATGATCAGAGATATTATTCAGATATTTCATCAATCCACCATTTGGCAAGGGAGTGGTTGTTGTCCCAGGATGATCAACCTCCATGCCCCAAAAGGTGGTTGCATCATCCAGTACTGAGCTGCCTTTGTCCTTGTTCACAAAAAGCCTTTCCTTTCCTTACTGGAAAATCCAATTTTGATGAGGCTGAAGTTCTTGGTTTAGACAGATTTTCTTATTTACTTTTAACATTTCTCCATATATATATATCTGTGCTCCTTGGCCACTTTCCCCTTCCCACCTTGCCCCAAGGACCAATGCAGGTTTTTAGTCATTTCATAGTTAGCCTTAGGCACTTACAAAGTTTGTAAGCAGGAATGGAGGGCTAAACCTTTTCTGTTGATATTTATGGTCCTGGAACATATCAGCTTTGCAAGCCTTCCCTTTTGGATTGGCATTCAACTGCCTAACTATGCACCTAACCGGGCAGTCTTTCTTTGAGGGGTTGTTTTCTTCACGGGGCCAGAAAAGCACCACAGACAGACATCTGTCAAATATCTAGCTCTAGTATCAGGCACTGGGACCACCCATATTCCTTTTTCAAAAGGTTTAACCTTGAAGATGAGGGCATTTTCTCTCCATTCTGACAAAGGGGGGTATGCAAAACTATGAGTGATGACAGCCATTCCTATTTTCAGAAAAAGAAACGGAGAGAAACCTTTTACAACCTGTTCCTCCTCCCAGACAGGAAATGCTTCAGCCTCCATTTTAATAAACAGTCATCTTTCACACAAAAGTATAAACAGGAACATAAAATGTCTGCTCAGAGAAAACTGAGACCCAGACAACTGTCAGCCAGAAGATGGCACTACAAGGCCATAATCTGCTCCCCACTGGACTAACTGGTACAATGGAGAACTAAGAGCTGAAAGTGTTTATTTTAGTAACATTCGTGTTCTACAGGGGAAATGATTAAAAATTCTTCTGGAGAAAAGTTTGACTTTCCTAATTTGAGATACTTCTTTTTACATATTTTTCTTCCAAACTGATTGCAGCAAATGGATTAAAATGAAAGTCTTATTTAAGCACAAAGAGATTGGAAAGAAATGATTTTGAGAAAAAAAAATGAAGCTTCCCCAAATGGATAAATCTCTGGACTTTATAAAATGGCAGTCAGCATAAGATCAAGGTTACTTTCACATGCATGGCACACTCTTTTAAACACCACCAAAGGAAAGAAACCCTTTTAAAACTCATTTTCAAGCTGCTTTAGCTAGGATTTTATCCCCAAGGCACAATGATATAATCTATCTTAGATTTTAATTCTTAGGGCCATATCTGACAGAAGCCATATGTAATTTTAATTATAATATTCAAGTGACTTGTACAAAATGGGTGCTTGGTAAATGTTTGTTGAATTGAACTGAATTCAAGTCTTTGCTTTGAATTATTCAAGAATTCTGCTCTTTTGGGTAAATGGCTGGATTACAGAGCAGATTATTTTATGACTTATGAGTATAAGTATGACTTATAGACAATACACAAAGAGCACAAAGGGGAGTGGAAGGAGCAGAGATACAGAATGAGAAAGGACTGGAAAAGTCATCTAGTCAAACTCCTGCATTTGACAAATGAGGAAACTGAGGTAGGCACTGAGGAGTCATTCAGACAAAATTTGCTGACTGTTTTAGAACCACAGAGTCACTCTACAATGCCTTTCTAGTGACTCTGGTTGTTGTTCAGTCATATCTGACTCTTTGCTACCCCATATTGGTTTTTTGGGGCAGATACTAGAATGGTTTGTCATTTCCTTCACCAGTTTATTTTACAGATGAAGGAACTAAGGCAAAAAGGGTAAAGTGACTTGCTCAAGGTCACACAGATATGAAGTGTCTGAGGATAGATTTGAACTCAGGTCTTTCTGATTCCAGGCCATGAGCTCTATATCTACTAGTCCACCCAGCTGACGCTTATGTCCTCCCAATCCTAGAATTGGCAGAAAGTTATTTCAATACACCTTAGACTCCTTACCTCCTTCCCCACCCCACTTCCAATTCTCCATGTATACTAACCCAAATGCTATTGGATGGCTCTATTCAGAATCATGCAGACTTGGTTCATTCCAGTCTTCTACTCCGCTACTCACTAATTCTTCATTTCACTTATTCATGAATGCAGAAATTCTAGAGTTGAAAGGATTTCTGAGGTTATTGCTCCTTCCCTGTGGCATGCATACCCTTTAGAGAATCCCTGGCCAAAGGCCACATTGGTCTCCACTTGATGAGGAGCACATCACTGGTTACCCCAAACCTTGCTCAAGAAGAGATCCTGTATCAGTTTCAATAACTTTAATTTACAGTGTTTTCACTCCAAGGTTTGCCTTTAAACTGAACTCTGTCCCTCCTTTGATCTTTTCCCTCTTTTCTAATTTACATTATGCTCAGTTTTACCTCCAGACCTCCCCCATGCTGTCCCCTCCAACTCCCAATCTTGATGTGGAAATCAACTTCTTTCCTCTAAATATTACTCAGCCCTTCTACTGAGACACAGAATCACTGGGATACAGCTTCCCTGACTTCTATTTTGGCTTTTAATACCATCACTCTTCTATCACCTCCTTCCCTCTCCCCATAGATTCTACACAGCTATGCCATCACATCAATGCATTTCCAAAAGAAGGCTCTTTCCATTCCTTATTCTTTCTAGTTGCTTCATTATGGATCACAGACTACTAGAGGGGAAAAGTGAGAGACCCACTGTATTGTATCCTTGTCAGACTACTGTAGTATTGGGTTCAGGTCTGGGTACCCCAGTTTAAAGAAGACACTGGAAACCTAAGTACATGGAGAAGAGGGCAGCCAAGATGGTCAAGGTCCTTCCTCAAGATCACAGTACCAGAGGTACAGTTCAAGGAATTAGAGAAAAAAAAGGTCTTAGTTGGGACATGATAGTTACATTCAAGAATCTGAAAGGCTGTCATGTAAAAGAGGAATTAGCTTTTTTTTTTTGCTTAACGCCAGAAGGAAGAACTAGGAGCCGTAGGTAGAATCTCAAAGAAATAAGATTCAAATTTAAAGGAAGGAACACAGCAACAACAACATCCACCATAGCAAAAAAAGGAGGAAGCCTTCCTAACAACCTTCTATCTCAAAGGATATCATGGCAGGTAGTGAGTTCCTCCTTACTGGATGTATTCAAGCAGAGTGTCAATGATCATCTCTTGATTATTTTGTAATAGAGATTCATGTACAGGCACAGGTTGGAGTAAAGATTCTGTGAATTGGGGCAGCTAGGTGGTTCAGTGAATAGAGTACCAGCCCTGGAGTCAGGTGGACCTGAGTTCAAATCTGGCCTTAGACACTTAACACTTACTGTGTGACCTTGGGCAAGTCACTTAACCCACTTAACCCCAACTGCCCTGCCTTCCCCCTCCAAAAAGCAAAAAACAAACAAACAAGCAAACCCATAAATAAAGATGCTGTGAATCTTTGCTTTCCTATGAGCCTGCTTCCCTGGGGCAAATAACTATCTTAAAATTTTACTGTAACATTTTTAAACAGATAATTTAAAAAACATCATGGTGAAAGCAGTTTTTCCTCTTCACCCTGAAAAGGAAATGAGAGGCTAGCAGGATCAAAGAATCATAGATTTTGAGCCCAAAAGGGTCTGTGAGATCATTTAGTCTAACCTCATTTTAAGGAAGGGGAAACTGAGACACAAGTTTCAGTGCCTTCACTGACATCACCTGGCTCATATGTAACGATATTACTACAGAAATGATAACATAACAGATAGCCATCCCAGGGAAACTTGAATCAATAGCTTACAGGGGGCTTCTGATTGTTATATATTAACATGGCATATATATGTAATAAGACAGAAAAGTCCTATCTCTAGATGAGTACAGTTGAATCAGATGAGACTAAAACACCCTTTGTCTGCTTCAGCCTGGCTCTGCTCTATGGCTGAGCTATCTGCAGGGACCAGGAAACAGGGAAATAGCAGCCTCATTGTTAATGCAGGCTATCTCGGAAAAAGGTTCTTTGTCCCCCAATTAAGGGATGCTCCTCTGGATGCACTTTTTTGCATGCAGGATACATCAGTAGAAATGGCATTTTAATGCCATAAAACAACACGATCTTTGTTTAATAGATTTACAAACTCCTATCACACACCATTTTATACATATATTTTTCCTAATAGGCTTGTTTCTTTTCCATTCCTGTTGAGTTAGCTGACAGTGCCTCTAAGTCATAGTTCAGAAAATCTCAAGAAAATATGCCTCTGTGCAACACAGTCCACAATCCACCTATTTGGTCCTTGATTGGATTTTGATTAGCCTTGTATGCACACAGGAGCCTCCTGACCTTCTTTATCATTGGCAGTAGCAAGAGCCAAAGCTATACATTCTCTTGCTATAAAATATTTATTCTTCAGATGCATAGCTGAGTTGGTGCCAAACATGGATTCAGTCTGTTCTCTGGAGTCCCAGGGCCCAAACTCCTCATCAAAATCACCTCCAACTCTGGGATGTTTGCAGAGGGAACACTAGCAGTGATTCTGTCCTCCAGCTGGCACTCCCCCCGGTCCTACTGGTTGTGCAGTCATACCTTCTGCTTCCTTCATCTTGATGGTTTAGAGTGGTTAGACCTGGAGTTATGAAGACCTGAGTTCAACTCCTGCCCCAGACACTTAGTGGCTATGTGACTTTGGTCAAGCTGCTCGACCCTCCTAGCCTCAGTTTCCTTATCAGTAAAATGGGGATAATAATAGCAACCAAATCCCAGGGCTGTTATGAAAATCAAATGAGATAATATTAGGTAAAGCATTTTGCAAATTTTAAAGCTCTGTGTCTATGCTTCTTTCTCCTCCTCTTATCTAGCTTAAGATATAGCTTCCTCCTGACTGAATGGAGTCTAGGGTAAAGAAAGGGAAGAGGAGAACAACCTTTCTCCTCATTCTCCCCCTCAGGAAATGGCCTGAAAGAATACCAACATAATTTATAGCTGGAAGGGACAACAGAAGCTGAGGGCAGAGGTTGCTCTTATCCATATACTCACTGGATCAATTTGCTGTTACATTTTCACAACCAATGAGGGGGCTCTTGATCATCTCTAAGTAAAAGACCTTTAGTTCTAAGTCTCTTAGAAAAAAAAGCAGGAATGGTCATTGACCCAGCATGCTCCATTAAAGTGACCCCATAGGTCATATCAACCTCTTTACATTATTACTATTGGTGGTGGTGATGTTATTATGTATTCTTGGTGATGCCATGCTGACTCTTAGTGATCACTGCTTGCCATTCCAATCTTTTTTAAAATTAATGTGTGTTTTAGAATTTTTCAAGCAAATTTGATTCAACAAACATTCATTCAGTGCCCACAAGTACTATGTGCAAGGTGATATACTGGTCAATTTTACAGACTTCAAGAGGGAGAAGACTCTACCCTCTTGGTATTAAAAATGCAAAACAAAACAAAGCAAAAACAATCCCCCAAAACAAAAAGGGGGTGGTTAGGTGGTGCAGCAAATAGAGCACCGGCCCCGGAGTCAGGAGACCTGAGTTCAAATCTGGCCTCAGATATTTAACACTTACTAGCTGTGTGACCTTGGGCAAATCACTTAACCCCAATTGCCTTGCCCTGCAAAAAGGAAAAAAAAAAGCAAAAAATGAAAAACAAAAGAGGGACAACATTTGAAGATCTCTAGTTCTATGGCACCTTCCAGGGTTGCCAAGATTTTGCAGAGAGGTTAAAGGTCCCAGGTTCCCCACCTCTGGGTTAAACAATCGCATCTAAATCCTTAGGTGTTGTGGCATGAAGTCTGTCTGGAACTAATGACCCAAATTTGTTAATGTTAACTAGATGATCTCTTATTATCTTCCTTCTTACCATCTCTTCACTTAGCCCTGAGCAGCAATCAACCCTAACATTAACCATTATCTGTTCCATCCTTCCAAATCCAAAGGACATATTCCTTGACAGAGAACATGGAAATAAAATCAGATGTGAATAGTTATACCTTCTCCCTACTGTTCACTAATATGCCAAGCACCCCAAGCAACTGGCCCAGTCCTTCTCTGAACTTCCTCCTGCCACCAACATAACTCAGAAAGCCTTTTTGTTGTCCTTAAAATTCACTGCCAATCTCAGTTCACTCTGAGCTTTAATACTCTTCACACAATCTTTCTAAGAGTAAATTTTGTTGCTATCTATTATTTTTATATCACTTATATTTTCCAATGTATATTTCCTCTCTTCTCCTTGCCAGAGAGAAATCCATTACAACAAGAGATTTGAAAGAAAGGGAAAAAATTAACTGAAACAGACTGCTATGGGGGGAAAATCTGACACTCTGTGCCAGGGACCACATCCACAGTCCCCTGCATTTATAAAGGAACAGGGGAGGTATCTTCTCATAATTCTTCTTTGGTGTCCAATCTGGTCATTATACTTTCATGGTATTCATTTCCTACTGTTCTGCGGCTGTTGTTGGTTTTTTTTTTCCCACTTACACTGTTATAATCAGTCATGTGTATTGTTTTGCTGATTCTGTTTACTGCACTTTGCATTCATTGGTACAAGTCTTTTCCTGGTTCTCTGCATTTATAACATTCATCATTTCTTATATCAGTAAGAATAAGTAATATTCCATTACATTCATGTACCTGACTATGTTTATGTACCCCATAATCAATGGACTTCTATTTGTTTCCAGCTCTCTGCTCCCACCAACAGTACTGCCAGAAAGATTTAGGTATATATGAGATCTTTCTTTTAGTCACCGACCTCCTCAGGGTACATGTCCAGCAGGGAAATCTCTTAGCTGAGGGACGTGAGTATTTAAATCACTTTCTTTGCAAATTTCCAACTGCTTTCTAGAACGGTGGCACCAATTCTCATCTCTAGCAACAGGCACACTAATGTGCTGTTGAAGGTGCTGGGAATTAGAACAACCATCTTGACACTATTCTCAGAGACCACACTTCTGTATTCATCTTCAGCTATCTTTGTGAAATCCTGTATACACCCACACACACACACATATATATGTGTGTGTGTGTGTGTGTGTGTGTGTGTGTGTGTGTGTGGCTGTATATCCTCAAAAAATCTGTTGATTAAGCAGCAGTTTGTTTTCTTTCTCATCCTGTTTGTGTTATTAGAAATTCATTCTTGAGACTTCTCATCCCTCTCAGGCTGACTTTACTTAGAGAATTTTAATCAACAGAGGCTAGCTATTCCCTGTCTAAATACCTCCAAATATTTTCTCTTAAAATTGGAGATATCTGTCAGACTATGTATGGCTTTTTTTTCTTTTTAATACTGAAATTTAATCTGAAGAAATCACTTTTTAAAATTCCTCATCATTTTTATTTTACCATTCAGTTAATTCTGTCTCTATGGTCAGAATTTGGCACAGGACAACAGGTTCACTGGTTCTTCTTTTCTGCATCACTTGAAGAAAGCAATGAAAATGAACGTAAAAGAAGAATTGCCCACCTGTTCTGATTTTGGAAGAGAGAAGGGGGAGCAAGAGAAAGAGCTCTAGCACATGTCCAGATGCATTAAGTTGAACATCATTGTTTCTTGCCTCTGTGACATACTGTGATCCATTTCCAAAATCCAGAGTATATTCCTTCTGTTTTGGTGCCATATAGTATATTTCCACAACCATTATGATACTCGCTTTGTTCCCCACTCAAACTGTCTCCTACACATGAGGATATACCTTCTTAGAATATAATAGCCCTATTCTGCCCCTTTTGCTTTTTCTATTTATTTTGAATTGGCATATAACCCCTTTCTGGGGTCCAACAATGAACCCCAACTCACTAAATGATACATATCAGGTCAAATTTACCTCCTTACATAAGTATCTTTAGTTCAGTTTTTTTGTATTTGTGTGAAATCACCTGTATTCCTGGGTTTTACTATAGGATTTCTTGGTCCTGTGTATTACTGATGCTTAATAAAATAATATATTTAACCTAGAAAGCCCTACTTTCTCCTTTTAGAGCTGGGGAAACTAAGGTATAGAGGGGTTAAGCGACATGATCATCCTGGGGCAGATTCCGATTTGAATTAGGTATCCTACCTTCTCTTCTACTAAACCAAGGTGCTTCTGATATTCCTAGCAATGAATCTCCTTTGGCAGAGGACAGCATAGACCCTTTTTCTATGCTACTTTAGCTAGTACTATTATGGGGAGTTTCAGAATGTTATTCTCTGGTAGATTTTAACCCCCACAAGGCAGGGATTATTTTATTTTATTTTCTGTACCCCTACTACCTAGCATAGAGCCTTACAGACAGCAACTGCTGACTTGATTTGTTAAACTACAATGTGACATTCAAAAAGCAATATTTTCCCTACCTAATAAGTCAGAGAGCATATTCAAGATGAGATGATTGTTTTATTAATCTCTAAATATCCTATTAAGGTAAGAAACTGTTACCACGTAAGAAGCTATAAATAACTGTTTTATTTCACAGCCTTCAATAAACTCAGAATGATGACAATTTTTTCATCCTTCCCCAACTCAGAAAGCTATTTCATTTGAAAATGGGATCCATGGTAATGCAGCTCAAAACTTATGGACTGAATAAGTGAACTGTGAAAAAGCAACCTTCTTGGTATGGTTTGCATATCATCAGACCCATTAAGTCTGTTGATTTTCATTACTAAACTGCAGAAAACTGAGTATCAGAAGGCATACATGATGAAGTACAGCTTCTATTACTGAACTAATAATAATTATCTCTGGGTGCTTTATCAAATATTAAAAATCCAGGCATTCTATTAAAAATGTCAAAAAGAACATGGAGAAGCTAAGAGTAATGCTTAGGGAAATAGGTAAAAATCAGTGGTATGTACTTTCTAGTAATAAGTGAAATAATAGATTAAAAATCCCCCCAAAGAAAATATTTGCACAGTACCTCTTTTTTTTCCTTCAAAATGATAGTTATTAGAGCGCCTTCTTCACACCCTCCAAATCACTAATATAAAATTCCATACAGGCTGACTCTAATACCTTTGAGATCAAGAGCAGGCAGAAGCAGTGAGCTCCTCCACCATCTAAGTGACAGAATAGAAGGTAGGGATGCTCAGCCTGGGCTCGTCTGCAGGTGGTCTAAAAGATAAGTGTGACAAAAACACAAGATGTTCTCACATTATTTTAAAGCTAAAATCTCCCGCTGCAAACCCCACTGCCCTGCTTCTGGGACTTGCATTTTCCTCCACCAAATCTGATGCTTTGTTTTAGTAAAGAAGTCATAAACACAGTGGGTTTCAAAATTCCCTTCATCTTTTCAGGTAATTATGGGACTGTAAAGATGTGGTCTTCAATAGATTATAATTTGCTGAAAATCTGTTCCCTTCTCAGACCTTCATCAAGGATATCTCCAAAATAGAGAAAGCTTTTTTTCTCCATTTGAAAAAATGAAAAAAAAATATATCTGGATCTGTAGAGGAAGACCTGACTTTAAGTCCCACCTTTCACATATACTAACACTATAAG
The DNA here is from genome assembly GCA_011680675.1 of Gymnobelideus leadbeateri. Lineage (NCBI taxonomy): Eukaryota > Metazoa > Chordata > Mammalia > Diprotodontia > Petauridae > Gymnobelideus > Gymnobelideus leadbeateri. The sequence goes on from WOXC01005148.1 coordinate 29,545, forward strand.
TTGTGAATAAGGAGCCAACTTGCACTGGTAGAGGGGATTTCCTCACCTGGGAAGTTCTAATACTCACTGAAATAATAGGTCTAATTCCTATATCTATTATACCAATCACTTTTTTTTAAAGTAATGTTAAGGTCTATGATGGAGATCGTTTCCTCATTCAAATGTCCTAAGAATCAATCCCTAATCACTGTCCCAATGGTGTCCTCCAACTTGGGCTGCCTCTGAATCCAGTTGGTCTAGTCCAGTTGCTTGTACCACCCTTATGTAGTCCCATTTCTGTTTTCTCATGGAGCATATGGAGGACTGGAATGTACAGGAGCTTCTATGTGGTACTGATACTTAGAGATGAAATTCATAGTTGAAATATTTAGAGATTTTTCCCATTTGGCTCTGTTCCTGGTTACTTCCAGCTTCCTCTTTAAATGCCTTTTAGGTAATCTGCCTAGTTGGGTCTCCTGCCAAGTTTCGGGAGGCATGTCTTTCCCTAGATATGAAATAGGTTTTGCATTTGATCATGGAGATAACAGGTATCACTGGTGTTTACTGAATAGGAGGTGGGGGACACAATCAGATATGCTTGAAAAAAAATTTGTGACTGAACAGAGGATGGGTTTGAGGTGGGGAGAGACTTGAGGCAAGGAGACCAAATAGAAGACTATGGCAATAGTCCAGGTGTTTAGCATTGAGGACCTACAGGAGGGGGCAGAGAGGACCATGTTTGTTCTCAGAGAGGACCATGACATCAGGGAGGTGATGCCATGATTTACATGTGAATTGGATTTAAGTGAGGCAGGGCTGGGCAAGGTCATCAGTCTTACTCTCTCCTCTGGAGCCATCTGGGTCTTTCTAAAGCCATATGGGTCCAGAGGCCAGATATGGATCAGGATGACTGAAGATGGTCCATCATGAGAGTGCTGACCAAGCAGAGAGGAGAAGTCAAAGGGAGATGTTGTCCAAGTAGCATTCCTCTCTAACAGGTATTTCACTTATTCTCTTCCTAATTTCACCTTCTATCACCTTATTTCTAATAAAAGACATCCAAATCTATATATTCAGCCCAGCTATCTCTTCTGAATATCTCTCCTCAGTGCTACCTTGGCGCTGGGCAGCTCCAACTAGATACCACAGTCACTTCACATCATTTTGATATCCTAATGCATTTGAGATAAAATACAAAGTCTTTACACTGGGGTTTAATGCCCACAATATGGCTTCCAGCTACCTGTTTGGGCCAGGACACCTCAAATTACCTCCTTCATATACTTCCATTCTTGCTTAACTGTTTGACTAGTTGGCCCCAAATTTGACACACCATCTGCTATCTCTGTACTACTGCACAAGCTTGCATACATTTCTTCCTCGAGACTGCCTCTTAAAATCCATGAAGCCTCACCTCCTGACTTCTCACCCCATTCATACACCACGCTGTTAATGCTCTCTTGCTACTTACCAAAATTAATTGGGATTTATGTGTTTGTGTACATGTTATGTCCCTTTAGAGAAAGCAAACTCCTTGAGGGCAGGTACTATTTCATTTTTGCTGTTGTCTCCCCAGAGAACAGCACATTGCCCTAATATAACTGATTTATTTTAAATTACATTTCGTTGTATTTCTCCCTGTGTTTGCATATAAGTTGATATTAAAAACATCTTCCCAAATAACAGTCAAATGTGGGCAAAGATGTGTCCATGCCTTTGTTCATATTTACTTTGGTCTATTTTCTGCTAACCTTTCGACATCTCCTTTTGACCAAAATAGAATGTAATCTGCTTCCATGTTGTTTTCCTTGTTGAACACACAGCAGCAAGCAGATTGCCTTGCAAATAATAAGGAATTTTCTTTAACAAAGCAGCTAAGTGGAAAAGTAGATAGATCACTGGGCCTGGAGTCAGGAAAACTTGAGTTCATATCCAGCCTTAGACACTTACTAGCTGTATAATCCTGGCCAAGTCACTTAACCTCTGTTTGCCTCAGTTTCTTCAACTGTAAAATGGGGATAACAGCACCTACTTTGCAGGGTTGTTGTGAGGATCAAAGGAGATAATATTTATAAAGTAAATATAATATTTGCACAATGCCTGGAACATAGGAGCTGTAGAAAATCCTTTTCCCTTCCCTAACTTTTTTCAGAATTTATTTATTTTTAGTTTTTAACATTCATTTCCACAAGATTTTGAGTGCCAGATTTTCTCCCCATCTCTTTCCTACCCCCCATGGCAAGTATACTGATTACTCCTTCCCCCAGTCTGCCCTTTCATATATCCCTCCCATCCCTTCCCTTACCAACTTCCCCCTAATTTTCTTGTAGGGCAAGATGGATTACTATATCCCATTGCCTGTCCCTTCCCTAACTTAAGAAGAATGTGCTAGATTAAATTAAATTCTCTAAATTTGTTTTAAATACAGATAGGAGGTCACATTTTGAATCAAAAGGAAAGTTGGCACCAGTGATTAGGATATCGGTACAATGATGGCATGAACAGGTCATGTCTGCATGTGAGCCAACCACCTTTGTTCTGCATGAGGGCCACAAGCATTCCTCTTTAGCCCCAGCTAACAGGGTATTAGTTATTCCTCCAATCATTCATTCAACCAGTACAAATTTATATAATGGTTCTTAGGTTCCAGTTTGTTAGTCACAAGCTGGGAAAGAGTGAAGACAGTACAGATGCATCATCACTGAAAAAACACTGTAATTTTACAAATTGAACACATACCTTTTTCACATTGGGTCAGTAACATCATGTTCATGTAGCATGTAAAAAATACTTACCTAAACATCTCATGCCTTCTAATAAAACAAAAGAGAACCATGTGCACTATTGGTTTATGGGGACAGTGTGGTATTATGGATAAAGAACTGGGCTCAGTGGTAAGAAGACCTAGGATCAAATCCTGCTTCTCATATTTATCAGTTATATATCCTTGGACAATTCACTTGAACTTAAAATGCTTCAGGCAACTTCCTAGTATTTATCAGGTAACCCAAAGAAAGCTTTCTATCTGTTCTGGCTCCCACACTGGGAGTTTAGACTCAAAGAAGAATAAAGACTGGACAGAAGGCTAGCAAGAACTCTTAGAAGCGCGAAGGGAGCTATGAGAGATAGATATGAAAAGAGAATGAAAAGACTGGTACAAAACCTTATTGAAGAAAATAATTTCTTGAAAATTAGTATTTGTCAAATAGAAGCTAATGAGTCCATGAGACATCAAGATACAATACAAAAAAATAAAAAAGACTAAAAAAATGAAGAAAATATTAAATATAGGAAAAACAACTGATCTAAAAAGTTAATCAAGGGGAGACAGTTTAAGAACCATTGGGCTACCTGAAATATAAGAACAAAAAAGAGCCTAGACATAACTTTCCAAGAAATTATATAGGAAAATTGCCCAGAAAGCTTAGAACTAGAAGAAAAAGTAGAAATTGAAGGAACCCTTCAGTCATCTCCTAAAAGAAACCTCAAAATGTGATTCCCAGGAATATTATAGCCAATATCAAGTGTACCAAAGTTAGGGAGAATATCTAGCTGCAGCCAGAAAGAAAGATTCAAGTATTGGACAGCTGCAATCAGGATCACACAAGATTTAAAAGTGACCACTATTAAAGAAAGACTTTGAATATAGCATTCCAGGAGGCAAAAGACCTAGGATTACAACTAACAATAACCTACCCAGAAAAAATAAGTATAATCCTACAGGGGGAAAATTGGTATTTTATGAAACAGGGGACTTTCAAGTATACCTGATGAAAATACCAAAGCTGAATAGAAAATATGACATTTAAACCCACACCTCAAAAAAAAGCACAAAAAGGTAAACATGAATGAGAAAATCATAAGGGACTACACAAGACTAAACTGTTTACATTCTTATATGGGGAGAAGATACATGAAAGCTCTGAGAACTTTATCATCACCGAGGGTCTTGGAGGGAGTCTAATTAGACAGAGGGCCTGAGTATGAGTCTATTATGTTGGGATGATCTCAGAAGAATAAAAAGGTGGGGAAGATGAATACACTGGAAGTGGTAGGGAAGAGAAAGGAAGAATGGGAAAATTCTCTCTCATAAATGGAGTTTATACAATGGAGGAGGTAGTATGGAGGAATGGGAAACATTTGAAATTCACTCTCATCTGAACTTGTTCAAGAAAGGAAAAATAAACATGCACATGCAGTTGGGTATAGAAACCCATCTTATTTAGCACAGAAATAGGGCAGAAAGGGCTTAAGAGAACGGGATAGAGTAGATAAGATGTAGAGTAGATTAAGAGAGGTACTGTTTAGGAGAAAAACCAGTCTCTTAAAAAGGGGACAAAGTAAAAAAGAAGATAGATATTTTAAAAAAAATAGGATGGAGGAAAATACACAATTATCAGTCCTAGCTATATAAATGAGATGGACACACCCCAAAATAGAACTGGATAGCAGAATGCATTAGAAACCACAATCTGACAATAAGTTGCTACATGAAACATGCTTGAAACAGAAAGATACTCATACAATTAAAATTAGGCCCTGGAGTAGGATCTGTATGATTCAGATGAAATAAAAAAGGAGTGGTGGCTGTCATGATCTCAGGCAAAGCAGATGAGAGGTTCTTAAACTCCCAAAGAGTTCACAGAGTTTGTGAATTCTGTAAACTTGGCTGAAAAAATTACATCTTTATTTCAACATAATTTCTTTCCTTCATAATCCTATTTTAATCCATATATTTAGAAATTATTTATAAGACTATTTTTCTTTCAGAGGAACAAGTGTTACAAATATTCTGAGTAGAGAACAAAATGTGGCTATGATCCATAATGTTTAACAAAGATGAACACTAAAAAACAGTAGGATGAAAATATCTCTCTCCCTCCTTCATTTTCTACTCATTGAAATCCTTGAATGTTAGTCTCATATTTTACTTGAATTTCTATGCACCTTTAAAAATCTCTTCATCCAATACTTCCACTCCCCCCCATCCTAACTGTGAAGGAATATATTAAATAACTGATTTGAGTAAGCTGGAGAATTGACATTTATTATGTTTTAATATGAATAAATTTAGATTCCAATTTGTTCCAGGGAAATATAGCACATGTACATTTTAAGTAATATTTTACAAGTTGAATTATTGTAATTTATACTTTATTGACTTAAAATTTGAATTATGAAACATTAATGCTTTCTTTTTGCTTAAAGCTAAGCTGATACTTACATCATTGACATCATTCCTTCTATTTAAGCATATATATATTTATATATACTTAAATTCTTGGATGTATATGCCTGAAAAAAACACTCCAGAACTAGTGTTATAAGTGTAGAAGAGGAAAGAGGCTTGCTTAAATTACTGTGTAAGAGATTTAGGTTATGGGCAAACGAACTTCTCACCAGTGCTGGTGGAGTTCTAGAATGGATGGGCAAAGGAAATTGACATCTACTCTCCTTCAATACTTTTAATTATGAATTAAACAAACATAAATATTTCTCTAAACAAACAACAGAAAAAGATTATTGGATAGTGGAATAAAACTTGAATTGCCATACAGGGAATATCCCAGGAAGTGTGTACCTGAAACTCCCAGGGACTCCAGGGAAAACAGCCCTTGCTTATGCTAGAGATGAACTCTCTTGCTGCTTCTATCCACATGGTAACACAGTGCTGAGGACTTGGCACTTTCACATAACCTGGAAAACCTTGAATTTTCTCTTGGTCCTCCTTCCACCGGTTAACACTGATACGGGGAAGGGCATAGTGTCAGGTAAAAGAAGACACAGTTTCCAGTTTGCTCTTTCTTCCTCTGACCTTCAAGGTGGCATCATACAGCACTGAAACTTCCATAGAGGGGTAGAACTAGTTGGCCCTTTTCTTCCTTGGCATACTGGTGACCTCATCCTAATAGCAACTATTTTAGGGAAGACTCAAGTAGGTTAGAGTGTAATAGCATCCTCTCTCTCTCCTCTCTCTCTCTCTCTCTTTAGCTTTGTCTTTTCTTCCTTGAGTATAAGACTGAATTGAGTGGAAATATCCAAGTATCAACCTCCTAAGTTCAAAAGTTCTGCACATCTTGGGTCCAGCAAGTATAGCTTTTTTGGATCAGGGGAAACTTTTACATAAGGTAAAATGGCCACAAAGAAGACTGGCCCAAACCTGGACCTGTTATAATTATATGTATACTAGGAACTGTTTGGATAATGCAGAATGGAGATAAAAAGTAAAATCCTTAAGTAGCACCTCTGAAAACTGCTGTTTGTTATGATTAGATTTAAGTATCAGCCCCCCAGGATATTGTAATAGTTATTAGATTATTGGATTCTATTCTAAGCTAAAAAATATTTGTTGGAGAGTACTGTGTGTAACATTCTTTGTGGATGAGAAATAAATATCTGTCCCATACCTGATAAATAATTCCTTATAACTTTGATATCAGATCTTTATCAGAGAAACATGCTTCATATATTTTTCCTAGAAAATTTTAAATGTAATAATTCATCTTGTCCAAAGCTTTTACATTTGACAGAATCAAAATAATTGATTTTATCCTTTATGATCATCTCTATCCCTTGTGTGGTAGCAAACTCACTCCCTATCTGTAACTGTGAAAGTTATCTCCTTCCCTGTTCTCATTTATGTGGACCTTTTATATCTACGTGACATTGACATTGGGTATTCCTGTGACATATGATATGAGATGTCCTAACGTTAATTACTGTCATGCTACCTTCCAAGTCTGGAGAGCAATTTGTGTTGAATTTTGAGTTCTAACTCTAATGGTTGGTGTCCTTGGGTTTACTAACCAATATTCTATTATGCTAAGCTACTTCTGAATCTTATGTATCCTAATCTGTAACACTGATCAATATACCTATAGCTTTAAAACCAGTATCAAATAGTCTGATGATTACTGCTTTGAAGTATAGATTGAGATTTAGTTTCTCTGGACCCTTACCACTCTTGTATTGCTTCTCTTGAGATTCTGGAAGTTTTGCTCCTCCAAATGAATTTTGTTATTATTTCCCCTTGTTATATGAAGTAACTCTTTAACACTTTGGTTGGTATAGAAATGAATAAGTAAACTAAATTAGGTGTCTTTTGCCATTATTATTATCCTGGCAAGACCCAAGATTGAATATTGTGGGCAACCATGAGGCTGGTAGAACTGAAAAGGCATGACTTAACCCCACCCATGTTAGGACAATACTAGCTGAGAGTGCTATAAAGTGAAGATGTAGGGGCAGTTTGAGTCAATACTTCAGGTAGACAACTCAGACATATATGTGGGCCCTTTGGGCAAAAAGAATATAAAAAGGCTTTTGGGAAATACCTGAAGATCTGCTAAGATAACAGGGAACATACGGGAACTTCTTAAACATAGGGGGTATTTATACATATTTTTATGAAAGATTATTTATCTGAACCCTCAGGCTGAGTGGGCCATTTAATAAAGTGTGGGTCATTAACCAGGACAATGAGCAATGTATCACTCTCTAATTGTTTAAATCCTGCATTATTTATATAAGAAAGGTTTTATAGATGTGATCATATAATTCCTGTGTGTAGGTAAAGTCCCAGAGATTTTAGATATTCTGTAGTTATTTTGAATGGAATTTATTCTTTGATCTTTTCTGCAGTTTAATGGTAACGTGAGGAAAGGACAATGACTTAGGTGTGTGTGTCTGTGTGTGTGTGTGTGTGTGTATTAAGCATTTGATTTTAAAACTTTGAATTCCATATTCATTCTCTTCCTCCTTTGTCAACTACCCTTACTGGGAAGAGAAGCAAGTCAATATAGGTTGTATATGTGTAGCTATGCAAAACATTTCCATAGTGGATATGTTGTAAAAGACTGACTATATTTCCCTCCCTCCTATCCCACCTTCCACTTGTTCTATTCTGTACTTTGATCCTGCACCTTTTCAAAAGTGGGTGCTTCCAACTTCCCTTCCCCTCCAGCCTTGTCTCCCTTCCATCATCCTGCCTCTCATCCCCTTCCCCGCTATTCTCCTATAGGGTGAGATACCCATTTAGTGTGTATGTCATTCCCTCCCTAAGCCAATTTCAATGAGAATAAGGTTGACCCATTCCTTTTTGCCTTCCTATTCTTCCCTTCCATTGTAACCATTTACCCTTGCCTCTTGAAGGATGATTTCTAGGTTCTTTTTTTTTTATCACGGCTTTTAAAATAATTATCTCTCCTGGATGTATTTTCCAGGTCATTGTATTTTCCCATGAGATATTTCACATTGCCTTCTATTTTTTTTTTTTGGATCTGTTTAATAGTATCTTGATTTCTCACAAAGTCACTAACTTCCATTTGCTCCAATCTAATTCTGAAGGAATGATTCTCTTCAGTGAACTTTTGAGATTCTTTTTTCATCTGGCAAATTCAGCTTTTTAAGGCATTCTTCTCCTCGTTGGCTTTTTGGTCCTCTTTTGCCATTTGAGTTAGTCTATTTTTTAAGGTGTAATTTTCTTCAGTCAGGTTGTTGAGTCTCATTTAATAATTTTCTTGCATCATTCTCATTTCTCTTCACAATTTTTCCTCCACTTCTCTTATTTGATTTTCAAAATCCTTCTTAAGGTCCTCTATGGCCTGTAGCCAGCTCGTATTTTTCTTAGAAGCTCTTGGTGCAGGAGTTTTGACTTTGTTGTCTTCCTCTTTTTCCATGCTTTGATACATCTAGTCCCCAAAATAGGAGTGTAAAGTTGGGTTGCTTTATTTGCTTTGCTTCCTTTGCTTGCTCATGTTGCCACTCAATTACTTGACTTTTGGGCTTTTTGCCACAGTAGGATTCCTACCAAACAGGGGAGCTTTGTCCCAAAATGCTGGGGTTTTCTCAGCTGCCAAAGGTTTTAGTTGGGTGCCATCTCTGAAGCCTCCACACACTCTGGTAAACTGGTCACACACCCCAGGACCTCCACCCTAGACAGCAATCCATATCCAAGTGGGTTAAAGCAAGAACAATCACCCCTCAGACTGGTCGCTTGGTTCCCCTACAATCTGCAGGCCAGGAGCTGAAGCTGCCACATTGCTGTGGCTGCACAGCCACAGTGCCTCAGCAGCTTCTCCCTCCAGGGGATAAAGGCTGGACAACACTCCCAAACTACGGGATCCACACTGCACTGACCTCTCACTTTGTCCTTAGCATCTATGAGTTCATAATTCTGGAAACTGCCACAGTTGCTGTGATCTGAAGTCCCTCCTGCTCACATGGGGCTAGGCTCGGTTCCCTGAGCACTGTGCGGGCCACTTCCTGCAGGCCTTCCTGGATGTCCTCAGAAGGAGGTTAGCTTCTCTACATCATTTTGTGGGTTTTGTAGCTCCAAAGTTTGTTCAGAGTCACCTTTTACATGAATTGGAGGAGGTGGAAGCTGGAGCTGTGTGGAAGTCCTGTTTCTACTCTGCCATCTTGACTCCCTTTGGTGTTTGTTTTATATGTTACTACTTAACATAATTTGATAATTGTTTCTATTAATTTTAGGTGACTCTCTAGAGTTTTAAAACTTAATTATCATATCATCTACAAAAAGGCAAAATGTTCTTTCTTTTCTGCCCATGTTTCTTCTTCTTTTGCATTTCTATAGCCAACATTTCTGGAAGTTTATCAAATAATTATGGTGATAATGGTTATACTTGTTTTAGCCCTAATCTTACTGGAAAGGCCTCAAGTGTTTCTGCATTATTGATAAAGCCAGTTCTTGGTTTTAGATAGATATGTGTTACTATGTAAAGGAAAAGTTCATTTATTCTATTGCTATTTAGTGTCTGATAGAGATAATCAAATGTTATCTAATTAAAAAGGTAAAGGGTCTCATTGAAGACTTCTCCAGAGGTTATCAAATACAATGAATATTCCTTTCAAGAGAAACCCCTAAAAAGTTACCAGGTAACAATTATGTAAAAATAAAGAAAACATATCTGAAGAGCAAGAAGAAAATCATGAGTCTATAGGATGAAGAGTGAAGGAGGGCCACTGAACATTTAGAGCTAAATAACAGCTATGAGGCTCTTCCTGAAGAGGAAGGACCTGAACCTTAGGAGGAAGAAACAATTGTCTATTTTCCAAGGAATGATTGATCTGAACTTGTTGTCAGGTATGATAATCCAGTTATACTGAGAAGAAGATGCAATGGTGGTTGGCATCTCCCCATTGAGGGTTTCATTAACAACAACTCTGTAACAACAGAGTTATTATAAGGGCAGTTAGGTAGCACAGTGGATAGAGTCCTGGCTTAGTGTCAGGAAGACTGGAAGTTCAAATCTGGCCTTAGATACTTACTAGCTCTGTGACCCTTGGCAAGTCACTTCATTCTGCCTCAGTTTCCTCATCTCTAAAGTAAGCTGGAGAAGCAAATGGGAAACCACTTCAGTATATTTGCTAATAAAATCCCAAATGGGGTCACAAAGACTCAGACACAACTAAAAATGCCTAAACAACAATTAGAGAGGCATGAGATAATTAATATTATACTCTTATATTAATAACTAATTATTAATTGTAATCCACCCTTTTTCCTTCTTTTTTTCTGTAAAGGCCCAACTCCTTTTAAAGTCAGTCAGTCTTTCAAGGGCATGGATGTCTCAGAAGATTGCTTTTAGCCCTCGAGGAACATGCTCCCTTACCTAACTAGAAGACGTAATTTCTGTTTAAACTATAAAACAAAATCTAGTCTGGGTGAGTCCTTATCCTGACAGAAGTAAGCCCTGTCCTTGGGTCCCCTCCATTAGTGTTTAGGGTGACCCAGTTCATGAAGGAGAAAATTAGCCAGAGAGGTCCAGATGGAGATGACATCCCCCTGCCCAGATTGTTGGATGCTGCTGAAGCTAACAATCAAGCCACATTCTGAGCAGGAGAAGCTGAAGAATTTTAGCCCACTTCATCATTAAATGTCCACCAGGATTTTTACTTGTCAGGAAAACTCCCTTTCAAAAGATATTTAAGGTATTTCAGAGTCTCCCTTGGTGTCTTTCATTACCAAGAGAAACCACTGACTATCAATTTACTATTTACTGGCTAGCCTAATTAATGGATTAATTAATTACCAAGAAACTCTTGTCTCTTGGGGTTTTCATTTGCCATAGGCATAGATGCAAGGTATGATAAGAAAACTACCCAAGATATAGCAAACCTAATCTGGAAATTCATCTGGCTTAAAGGACCACATGAGAAGATATCTAGAAAGCATTAATGAAGATTATATAATCATTGGCAACAAACCAAAGAATTTAGGGGCATGAGTGGTTTTTCATTATCACTGTCAAAACAAAAGACCACAGAAATGAGAGGAAGATTTTGAAAAGCAAACAGTTGATTAAGAATAGCGTTAGAGAAAAGGACATAGATTTCTGGAACATGGACCAAAATTTAAATGTGAATGAGCAAATCAATCAACTTACTCCACACCCTAATATCTTAGTCAGATGAGAACAGATCTTAATCAATCAACCAAAGACTATTGACAAAGTACACAAGTCCTTGAAAGTCATGGTATATTCCAGTTTATACACATTCATTAAGAGCAAGCCTTTTCCAATTAGTTGGGAGATTTGGTCAAACCCTAGAGGACTTGAATACCATCAAAATCTGGTTTAGAAGTCAGGAGATTCAAGCATCCAGGAGTTGAAATAATAGTGCCCTGACTTTCATCCAGTTCTCCGGCCTTCCACCACACCTCAGCCAGAAAAAGGCCAAGATTCTTTTCTTGGATTTTGAAGGCGCCAAAGATTTTGACTTTCCATCTTCCCATCAATGTCCTAGCAGCATTCCTGGAACAGATGATGACAACATTTGTCATGGAGTCAAGGACAGATTGGATAAGATGAAGAAAGCAGATGTATGGCTTTACAAGTTGCCCAGAAGGAGGGAAAAAAACCCCAAACTATATCTCATATATACCTAAAAGGAACAAAGGAAATTATATATATATATATATATATATATACATACATATATATGTATATAGGCATATATACACACATGCATGTATATATACATATATACATATATACACACATACATATATATACACATATACATACATATATACATACATATATACACATACATATATATATGAGAAACATCTTGGGAACCTCAGCAAAAGGACTTCTAAGAAATGCATTGCATTAGAGAAGAAAAAGAAATCAAAGGAATCAAATTAGGTAAAGAAGTGACCAAGCTATCACTCTTCGCAGATGATATGATGATATACTTAGAGAATCCTAGAGAATCAAGTAAAAAACTACTAGAGACAGTAAATAAATTTGGCAAAGTTGCAGGATATAAAATAAACCCACATAAATCCTCAGCATTCCTGTACATCTCTAATAAAACTCAACAGCAAGAGATAGAAAGAGAAATCCCATTTAAAGTCACTGTAGACATTATAAAATATTTGGGAATCTACTTGCCAAAACAAACCCAGAATCTATATGATCACAACTACAAAACACTTCTCACACAAATAAAAGCAGATCTAAATAGTTGGAAAAATATCAATTGCTCATGGCTGGGTCGAGCTAATATAATAAAAATGACAATTTTACCCAAACTAAACTATATATTTAGTGCCATACCAATCAATTTACCAAAAAACTACTTTCTAGAGTTAGACAAAATAATAACAAAATTTATTTGGAAAAACAAATGGTCTAGAATATCAAGGGAATTAATGAAAATAAATGCTAGGGAAGGTGGACTAGCTATGCCAGATCTTAATCTGTATTATACAGCAGCAGTCATCAAAACTGCTTGGTACTGGCTGAGGAATAGAGTAGTGGACCAATGGAATAGATTAGGAGCAGGAGACCCAGCAGTTAATGAATATAGCAATCTATTGTTCGATAAACCCAAAGACCACAGTTTTTGGGATAAGAATGCACTATTTGACAAAAACTGCTGGGAAAACTGGAATACAGGATGGCAGAAAGTGGGCATAGACCATTATCTAACACCATATACCAAAATCAAGTCTAAATGGGTGCATGATCTAGGTGTAAAGGATGATACTGTAAGCAATTTGGGAAAGCAAGGAATAGTTTACCTGACAGATCTGTGGAGAGGGGAAGACTTGTGTCTCTGATAAAGGACTCATCTCTAAAATTTATAGAGAATTGAGCCAAATCTATATGAATACAAGTCATTCCCCAATTGATAAGTGGTCAAAGGATATGGACAGGAAATTTTCAGGGAAAGAAATTAAAGATATCTATAAGCATATGAATAAATGCTCTAAATCACTATTAATTAGAGAAATGCAAATCAAAACAACTCTGAGATACCACATCCCTCCAGTCAGATTGGCTAAGATGACAAAACAAGAAAGTGACAAATGCTGGAGAGGATGTGGACAAATTGGAACACTAATACATTGCTGGTGGAGTTGTGAACTTATCCAACCATTCTGGAGAGCAATCTGGAATTATGCCCAAAGGATTATAAATAATTTCATACCCTTTGACCCAGCCATACCACTTCTAGGGTTATATCCCAAAGAGATCATAGAAGTGGGAGGAAGACCCATATGTACAAAAATATTTTAGCAGCCCTTTTTGTGGTTGCAAAGAATTGGAAACTAAAGGGGTGCCCATCAATTGGGGAATGGCTAAACAAGATGTGGTATATGAATGTAATGGAATATTATTGTGCTATAAGAAATGAGGAAGTGACGGATTTCATAATTACCTGGAGAGACTTATACAAACTGATGCTGAGCGAGAAGAGTAGAATCAGAAGAAATTTGTATACAATCACAGACATACCATATCTGTGATGACCAACTATGACAGACTGGACTCTTTTCAGCAATGCAGTGATATAAGTTAATCCCGAAAGACTCAAGAAAGTGAGAAATGCGCCATCCAGAGATATAACTAGAAAGAACTGAGCCTGAATCCTGATGGAAGCAAACTAAATGATCTTGTTCTTTTCATTGTTTGGTTTTATTTCTTCTTTACCATCTTTCATCCCACCTAGTACAATACGCCTTTGTAATTGGAATAATGTCTAATATGAATGCATTTGCAGATCCTATACTGGACTATATGCTGTCGTGTGGGGAGGGGGGAGGGAAGTAAAGGAAATTTGAAAATCAAGGAACTATGGAATTGAATCTTGTTAACTGAAAGTAAACTAATAAATTAATTTAAAAAAAAAAGAAATGCATTGCATCCTGGTCCCCTCCTCTGCGACATTGCCACATGTACTTTATGCTTGATCCAACATTCCCCTAGACCCTGTATATATCAGTTGGCGAGTGTGTCACAGACTTTGGGTAAGGATATTTTATGACACAAGCCTAGTGAATCTAAAAGCTAAGTAAGTCTGACTGGTTGACATCAACAAATAATCATAGGAGAAAATACACTGATGGGGTCTCTCAAGGTATACAGGATTAGAAAACTCCATTTAACCTTTCTGGGTTACACCTAGAATCCTGAGTGGAAAAGTTTTTAAACTTGGTAAAGTGAATAACCAAAGGTTTTAATCTCTAATGTAATAGGAGAAAACTGATAGATCAGTTGATAGATAGGTAGGTACATATTAGCTAAGTTAAAAATCACAGAGAATAACCAGAGTTGGAAAAAGGTCAGCAATACAGAAGCATAGGAATCAATTTGAGACAAAATCCAAGAAAGGAACCAGCACTATAGCACACTACTAAATGTTTATACATACATATTCAAATTACGGGTAACAAAGAAGCTAAAGTAGAGATATTCAAGCTAGCAGTCAAAAGTGACCTTATAAGTAGCCTGGAGATGTTAGTTGGGTCACACCCACATAGTCAAAGTATGAGTGTGAGAGTGTGAGTGTGTGTATGTGTGAGTGTGTGTGTGTGTGTGTGTGTGTGTGTGTGTGTGTGTGTGTGTAAAGTAAGGGCTTTACAGTAAGAAGATATACTCAAGTGATAAAATCAAACAAGCAGTAGGAGGAAAAGTAGGAGTGACCACTTAGGTGAGGACCAGTGGAGGAAGAAACACTAGTGACAATGAGATGTACAATGAGAAGTATGGAAAAGTAGGGCTGGAGGCTTTGAAGTATAGAGGCCTGTGAAAGCTTGTATGTGAAGTCATACTGCTCTCTTGGTCTCTCCCCCTGCCCTTTTCATCTCTCATTCCCTCCCTCTCTTTTTCTAAATCCAAGTAGTATTTTTTACTGGTCTCAATAATGGTTTTTTATATTCTGCACACAATAATGGTTGTTTGGTTTTTACTGGTCCCAATAACAGTTCACCATTCAAAAGGTAGAGGAACCAACCAGTGAATCTTCTATCCTGGATGTGATTTTTAAAAATACCAAGGACCTTGTTGTTAGGATAAGACAGATACGAACTCTCACAGCAGACCTCTCCATCTTAGACTTTGTGACAGACAAGATAAGCAGCACCTGACCTATATGTTAGACTTCTGGTGAATGGATTTCATTGTTCAGAGAAAGGCTAGGTCCCATGGACTAAAATTCTACAGGAGAAGCAAACTCTGGGGTTACGAAAAGCTCTCAACAATAACATTCCGAAGATACAAAAGGAAACAACTTTGGTTTGAAGGAAAAGGTGGAGCTGTATAAGTAAATTGATATGGCTACATACGGTCAAATTTATCTAAAACACTTGTACAGAAGATGGAAAAGGGGAAGATAAAGACAGAAGAGAACACAAATGTGTCAGTCCTGTAAGAATAGTGGCAGGTGCAATAATGGTCAGGAGTAACTAAGGCTGTTCAGGAATGATAACGACAACAAAACTTTGTTCTTTTAATAGCTATATTGGGGGGAAAGAGGAAAATCTAACACTGATAGGGAAATCTTACAGCTAGGTTCATAAAACCATTTATGAAGTGTAAGTTGGAGATACCAGAGCTAGACATTGGTCCATTTGGAAAAAGAAACCTGAGGGTTTTAGTGAACACTAATGATATGGCCAGCAGACAAAGGTAATGGGAAATTAGGTTGTTGAGGGAATACAAATCAGTACTACAAAGGAGAAAGTACCATAGTGTTCTCCTCTGCTTAGACCACAAACCATGTATCATGTTCTGTTCTGGGAACCATAGTGAAAGATATTGATAAGCTAGAGTGTCTAGGAAGGCAACCCAAATAGGATAAATGACTTGTCCAAGGTCACCAAGGCCTTGATGCCAGAGCCAGCATCTGAATCCAGGTACTCTGACTCCAAGTTCAGACTTTGCATTGTAGCAAATGCACTATGATGCATTCTTTGTTTTTGATGTGGGCAGTTTGTTGGGGTTACGGCATTATATTACCTGAAAAAGATTTCACTTAGCTAGCTAATATATCAGTAAGAATTTGTCTGGTCAATTAAAGTATTGCCAGGTGGTGGAGATAAGAGTTCTGAAGTAATTCATGAAAATATTTTGAAGAAATTCTAAACATAAGGGAAGGGGGAAAATCAGACACAGTAGGCTCTCATCTACCTCAAAAACTTCATGATACCACTCTATGATTCCATGGGTGATGGGAGATAGTCAAGGGTTACCATGAGGTCACTGGTTATCTTGTGGTAGGTACCAGAGAGACACTGAAAGGAACAATTTTGTGGAGGAAATGCTTTCTAATATCTCCAAGTACTGTGACACAAGAAACTGCCTACTGTATAAGTTGGTAAGGCTGCACTTCCTTTCTAGGCCAGGGTGCAAAAAAAATTCTTGAGGTACAAAGGACATGAGCCCATCCTCCAAATGGAAGAAGTTTGAGTCTGTCACCCCACAGACCTACTTTATATGAACTAAGTCATCAAAGACAAACTGCAAAATAACTCCTTGATCGGCTTTGGAACTTCAGCCATAGCTTTTACTGATGATGATGATGATGACGACGACGACAGCAGGTAACAAATTTATATATGCTTTAAGATTTGTAAAACACTTCACATACATTGTCTCATTAATCCTTACAACATCACTATAAGGTAGGTGGTATTATATTCATTTAATGGAAGATGAAGCTGAGTCTGAGAGTTGTTAAGGGATCTACCCAAGGTCATACAGCTAGCAAAAATATGAAATAGGATACTAACTCAAGTCTTCCTGATTCCAAATATAAAACTGTCTCCAGGGGACCACCTAGCCCATGAGGATACCTACACTCATGTACTCTATGTGATTCTGTGAAGACAAACCTTGGGGAGGATCTGACAGCCATCAAGGGCTGTCACATGGAAGAGGGATTAGCTTTAATGTGCTTGATCCCAGAAGGCAGAACTAGGAACAATTAGTTGACATGACGAAGAGACAGTTTGCTTTATCTGATAATTTGGGACCATCAAAAAGTACACTGGGCTGCCATGGGAGGCAATGCTTTCCTTTCCTTGGAGATCTTCAAAACAAGAAGCTGAATAACCACACTGAGGGTATACTATAGAAGAGGTTCTTGATAATGTTCTGATTGGACCAAATGAACTCCGAGGCCTTCGTTAAATGTGAAAATCAGGGCCTCTGCATGATTGATTCGTTACTCATCAAAATGTTATGTCTACCTTCTAGAAACATTTGGGATCTTTGGTGGTTATAATACAGTGCTAGCTAGTGTAATAAGTGGACTCAGTTTTGCAGAGATGGCAACCTATATTCCAGCACCGAAGCTGGGTTTTCTGGCCAATTTTCTCCTCACCAGGCTGAAGTCTATGGACATTTAATACCAGCAATATTATATTACTGTTCCTTTCTACAGAAGGCACTAGATTTTTCTGGCTCTTATAAATGATGGTACAGTAGGCATAAAAAAAATTAAAAGGAATCATTTATCACCCATATCCAACCCATCTTAAAAATATGGCCATTCTGGGAATAATACTTCCCAAATCATACTATAATTATAAATTATACTCCAAAGCAAAAATTATCAAAACTATTTGAATGATCAAAAAATAGAAAATTATACTGGGGGAACGTAATGACAAGCACAGAAATAGTTCACATCTTGTTTCAACTATTGAATTAACACCTTGTTTTAGTTCAAGTTTCTTTTGAGCCTTGTATCAAGTCTGTTAAGAAACAGAAGTGTGAACCCCACAACTTGTGAACCCTAGAACTCATAAACTCCTGAAACAGGAAGGGGAGGAACTAATGACCATATATAAGGAGAATTTCCAGGCTAGAGACAGCAGACCTGAGAAGAGGATTCTTGTGGTGGCAGAGTCAAGAAGGAGAAAACTTGTGGTATCCCAGTACTCTGTGTTGATGTTTGTTTGTGATACTTTTTAAAGAAGCCCTGGGACCTTACTGGAAGCCCTGAAAGATGACTTTCTGGTTGTGTGTTTACAGAAGTCCTGGAGGAGGGCTTTGGAGGTCCTGGGACTTTACTGATGATTTGTGCTGACCTCTTGGACCTTGTTTGTAGGTCTGTGTTGATTTCTATGTTGATAATTTGTGTTGAGTTCTCAGACCTTGTTGGTGGGTATGGGTTGATTTCACAGGCAGATAGTGAATTGATAATGGTGCTGGCAATGTGTATGAATATTATTGTAGCTCTGTCAAGCTTTGTCTTCCCAGAAACAGGAACTGTGAAGGACTTGAGGTGGACTAGACACTGTGAACTTTAATATGGAATGGGAACTGGCCAAGGAGCTAGACAAGGAACTGGGAGCTGCCTGCCTTAGAACCCAGGTGACAGTTGGAGCTGGGACCATGGAAGAGGAACAATGGGAGCTGAGAGCCAGCCTCAAGTCAAGCTGAAAGAAGATTTTACTTGGATACTGTGTACTGACTGAGAAGATTATGATTTACTGTGATGTAGGAGTAGAAAACTTTGACTTTTGTACTTTGTGATTGAATTAAGGATTGTGTGATTGACTAAATGAATGTACTGTGTTTAAAACTATGTGACCACTTTGGTGAAAACTATGTGGCCATATTAGTGATAAGTTGCTGAGTTGTGACATGGTGAATGCTGTATTTTGATTTTCTATGAATGTTTTGCTCTGATTTGTTATTGAATAGAGAGCTCACTGTACTATGTAATCAGAACCGTGAAAGCTGTTCACAGCAGCAGTCCTCTGGAAAACTGCTCATGCATGGCTTTACAGGGAAAAAGATGAGATAAGCAAGAAACAGAAGCAAACTTCAACAGTAATATAGTATTTGCTAGACATACAAGCAAATTGTTTGGGGGAGAAATACTGGGAAAATTGGAAGATAGTTTGGCAGAAACTAAGTTTAGGCTGCTCTTTTATAGCATATACCACAATAAGTTCATACTAGATACATATGTATTAAAAGTTAGGTCATCAAAACAAATTTAGAAGAGAACAACATCTGGCACCATTTATAGGTATGGCTAAAGGAAAATTCTTAGTCAAGGGACAGAGGTAATCACAAAAGACAAAACAGAACATTTGAATTATATAAAATTTCTAAAAAGCTTTTGCTTGAACAAAATAAATCCAGTTTGGACAAGAAAAGAAGTGGTCAACTGGGAAAATAATCTTTGCATCAAATATCTTTAATAGGGATCTGATATCCAAACTAAGTAAAGTAAAAATGCATTTCACAATTGACATGGGATCAAAGAATATGAAGAAAGAGTTTTCAAAAAGAATTATAAAGTATTAACAAATATACAAAAGACTGCCCCAAATCACTATCATTAACAATAATAGAATAGCAAATAAAAACAATTCTGAGAATTCACCACACATGGAGGAAATTGGCCACTTTGACAAAAGATAGAAAACCTCTTGTTGTCAGCCAGGGGGATTAGAGGGAGCCTGGTCATAACCCTTCATAGGCTTATCCTGCACCTGTATCTCAGAGGCCCCTAAGCCTGGAGTGTCCTACTAACAGGGTCTCCATCTAACATAATGGAGGCCAGGAGAAGAAAATGTTTGCTACTACCTCTTGTGGATATTTTGACAAGAGACTTATGGAGTCATTGAAATTCTATATGTTTGTTGACAAGAATTATATTAGTAATTGGCATTCCATTGGCGCATATACTCATTAGTAAAGCTAAATTAGTAAGAATAACAGAAGGGCATGAACCAGAATACTGGTGATATTGCAGGTATCCTGTAACCAGGAGGAGTACTCATTAAGAGTATGACCTTTCTGAAATGACTTAAGAAAATAATGATAACAATCCTTCAAGTAGAAGGTGAAAAGCCTAAGTTGAGGTTAAAGAAGCAGAAAACAGGGGGGAAAACAACTTATACTGGACAGAAAGGATGGACTTTGGTATCTCAAAGCAGTACCTGAACACCGAGTTATTTATTCTATAGGTTCAAAGTTACTCTCGTTAGAGGAGGTTAAATAAACCCAAGTTGTATTGATGCTCTGCGTATTGAATAAATGAATGCTTTCCATTTGATTCTCATGTTCTCAAAGTAGCTAGTATAACACCCTTTCTGTACTTGAGTCTCTTGACTCCCATTTGCATTGGCAGGCCAACTGCCCAGAGAGTGGCTGACTATTATCACTTAAGGAGCTAAAGGTAACCAGGAAGAGCGAAGTTTCTAGTACTGTTGTTCACAAGCCCCCACCAATGGGTTGTCCATTCACATCAATCAGTAAGACTTCAATTAACTTTTAGAAAAGGCCATTTCCTAAGTTGAAATAGTTAATTATAATTAGTATGAAACAGTTTTCTCCACAAAAGCCTGGAGTACATTCTCCCAAAAGTAAACACTTGTCCAGGGGACAAGAGTGGGCTCCAACTTTGAGAAAATGTTAGAGAGGCCCACATGCTAGACACACATGTGGCAAGGGGGCAAGTCAACTCCTTACTACTAGAAGCCTTTTTATTCTTTTATTGAGACCTCACTGAGTTCACCTTAGCTATAGTTCTCTGTAGTGGAGTCCACAGTTTGTACTTCTCTTCATGGCAAAAAAGTCGTATATCTTGAAGTTGCCTCCCTCCTCCAGTAACTTGTCCTCTGTATTCATATTTGTCCATGTTTTCATTTGTGGTCCTTGGTGTTACCTCTGTATTTCTCTCTCTGCTCCCAGATGGATGCAGCTGGCTTCCATTTCTATTGTCTTTGATATCATGAGCAATAGAGGATTGGTATAATGTCCTCTCTGGCCTCAGTCTTCCCTCCACACCTTCTTCACTGACCTCTGGTACAGGTGCATAGGTCCGGCTCCTCAAAGTATTCCAGAGCCTGGAATCCTTCACATATCACTAAACTGAGTAACTGCTGATGATTTTCCCATTATTTAAAGCCCCTAGAGGAGTGGTTAGCTTGTTTGCTTATCCTACCAATTCTCCCTTCTTGACTCAAAGAGGAATTCTTTGATAAAGGAATCAAAAGGTATAGACAATTTTATTCACACATTTAAAAAAACCAATCCTGTCTGCTGACCAATTGCTTAAAGTGGAGGTTGTCAATTTCCTGCCCTTTACCATTGGGTAAGAGAAACCCTTTGCTATTAAGGAGTGGCTTGTTAAAAAAGATCAAGAATGTAGTGATGAAAATTAGGAGAAATTAAAGTCTGTGAGACATTTAAAGACAGTAAGTTTCAGAGGGATTTTCTACAACATGAGCAATGATTGGAAGCTGAGGAAAGGAAGCCTAGATGTATCAGAAGTGATATGCATGCCCCTGTACATAGAATATAGGTATCTGAGTTCATCATTGGTAAAGTGTCACTTTTAATTGGCATAGGAAGTTATGGGCAAATTATGTTGAAGGGAAAAATTTAAAATCACAAAAAATGAAAGCAAAAACTGATCCTATGAAAATCTGAGGCTTAGGATTTGAAGATTTTCTTATGAAACCATGATTCACTCCATCAAGTCAACTTGCTGGAATTTCTTGAATTTTTGAAAACAGCTAAGCAGGCATAATCTAGTGGTGAAAAAGGCAACAAATCAAATGCCTTCTCAAAAACAGATTGCAAGAACAAAATAAGTTGTCAATCAGCATGCAATCCAAGGACCAAATATTACCTCCTTGCTACTCATCCTGGGTCTCATTTTAACAGCTGCCTCCTCCAGACACAGATGGCTCTTAAATAAATTACAATATTATTAGCCATAGCATGGGAAATGAAACTTTTGCTGAATAACAAAGGCGAGAATGATATTGGTGTTTTCATTGAGTGGAGGTAGGGGTTTACTTTGCATGGTCTCCATGGACTCCTCTTAAAGCAGCAAGGCATTACAAAGGAAGCCTGGATGCAAACCCCCCACCCTTCACATGAGCTAGGTGGGCCATTGGATAAGTTTGACAAATTTTGATCAAAACTAATTAAAATGAAAACTACTGATGCACATATTGTGGAGGAACTTTCCCTGGATTACAAGAGAGCTGTTTGAAGAAACAGCTCATTAACTTTACTGCTGATCCCTTTGGGGACCAGAAGGAGACATTAAGATGTGTCCATTACTCTTTCCCTTTGCTACAGCCTTCCCAAGTTGTTCACTCATTTACTAGAAGATCACAATTAGCTCTAAGAGTGGTTTATGATGTGATAGGCTAAGGAGGCAGATCACCTGAGGACTGAAAATTGTAGAGCACTAAGCAAATAGAGGGTCTTCTGTTTTGTCTTTTTGGTTGGTGTTGGAGGGACAGACCTGTGATTCCAGGGGAATAGGGAGCTTCAAGTATGGTAGTGCCCTCTACCCACACTTCCATCAACAACCTGTAACGTACAGACCTTACTCATAGGCTTAAAGAGTTTTATACTCTGAGGAATTAAGTGACTTGCCCATGGTCATACAGCTAATGGAAAGGAAGAAAGTCAGACAAGGAAAAAAAGCCATCTGGAGTGGGCATCCTTAGGTGACTGATGCTTTCAACTGTACTCACTTTCGTGACAGATGAAGATTCTGTTAGAGAGCAGTGAAAACTCTGTTTTCAATATGACAACATGGGCACAATTAAACACTTGTGCCTGATCAGGACCACCATTTTAAAACTTGGTATTTAAATAATACAAAATTGCCAACAGTCTCATCTGTATGACACTGGCAGCAGTGGGCAACAGCATGATAAGCATGTGCCAACACTTAGAATTCATGTTCCATTCCACATTTGTAACTATATGGCCACTTTAGAGTACACTTCCTCAGAGAATATTGCTGAATTTAGTAATGATTTGTCTAATTTAAAAGTCTGTAGGTTGTTCTTGCCATTGCTGTTTCTGTTATTCAGTCATTTCAGTCGTGTCCCACTCTTTGTGACCCTATTAGGGATTTTCTTGGCTAAGATACTAGAGTGGTTTGACATTTACTTCTTCAGCTCATGTTATAGATGGGGAAACTGAGGTAAACAGGATTAGATGATTTGCCCAGGGTCACATAGCTACTAAGACTCTGAGGCCACATTAGAACTCAAGAAGATGAGTCTTCCTGACCCCAGGCTTGGCACTCTATCCACTGCACCATCTAGCCACCCCTAAGATTATATGGGAAAAATTTCAAATTGGAGCTCTGATAGGTCAATCATTAAGTCTGGCAAAACTAATAAAAAACACAACTAAAGGGATGTCTGATCTCATGAATAGGGGATTATTTCTGGGGATTCAGATAACAGTCCATCCAGCATGGCTCTTGTAGATGTCTTCCCCTTAGTTTAACACTGGAAGTAAATTCATCCAACATTTTATTGGCTCTGCTCACTTTCTCTTGACAATAGAAAGGAATCAGGCTACCTAGTACTTATCCCTCAATCTCACCATATGATCAGCCCATCCTCATTTTTTCTCAGTCATTTCTATGATCACATCTTTTACTCCATGCTCCTTCATAATTCCTTGTTGGTAAGGTTGCAGCCTTCTCATATCCCCCATTCACCTCTCCAGTGATCTCTGGGTGGTACTCATATTTGTTTTTAAAAATGAGCATAATTAAAACATAAGAAGGTTTAATGAAAGTGAAACATAAGCAGGCCACTCAGCCTATGTCTGTCCAAAGGCATGATTGGGATGTTAATTTCCAGTTGCAAATTGCATGTATTCAGACCCTTGCTGGCGAGGAGGGTCAAAAAGAGGCAACATGTTGCAGAGAAAATGTTAATTATCTTGAGGTTGGGCTAATTGTTTCATCAGTGTGCAGAAGTTATCCTAAGCTACAAGGATTAAATACTACTTTGGCTAAATAAATTCCAGTCTATGAATATTCAGTTATGAAATCAACAGACAAATGAGATTTTAATACTTCAATAGACTTGGGATTTTTTCCATGGGGTAGTTTATCTACTAATGGAGATTACAGCCCCTCTGAACTTTAGTAGAGAGCTTCATAATTAGCTGTGACCAAAACTCTCACCAGCTGCTGGCCAATCTTCTTGGGAAGAAACTCACTGAATTTACTTAGGGTGGGCCCTAAGAAAACTGTCAACTGTCCATTGCCAAGTCCATCCTTTAAGCCTTTCCAGGCTGGTAGGACTGGTGAGAGCATGTACCCAACTGGCACAGTCACTACCATACCTGGATGAAGTATTAGAAAAGTTCTTGAATGGTGAACAAATACAAATGCCTTGGAATTATAACCAAGGATAAATGCTTCTAGCTAAACTAAACAACCAGCTCTAATATCCTATTCTGATGCTTCATGACAGTTTGGATGGAGACTGAATCAGGAGAGCACAAACTTTGCTCCATCAGGTTTCATCAAACCAGTAAGGAAAAGCCTAGAGCTATAATGTATTTCTGTTGTTACGGCAGACCTACCACATCAAGGCTGGCTAGTAAAAGAGTCACAAAAACTCATTAAAATCAGTGCCCAAGGGGTGAAGAGGTCATGATGTGACCCAGCAGAGGAGCCCTTAGAGGACTGAAGAGCGGGAAAAAAAGAAATCAAAAGGAACTTATCAAAGTTGAACTATTTATATTCCTATATGGAAAAGCAATAACTGTGACTGATGATATCTTTCTCACTATGAAAATAATGGAAGAAGGGGGTGTGGTCATATGAATACATATGTGAATGTGTGTGTATATGGTTACAGTTATATATGGATAAAGGGCATAGGTTGAATTTGTTGGGAAGGGAGAATACTCAAGGGATGAAATTATGAGGTGAGAGAAGAAAGTGGCAAGAGGAGATGGGGAGAACAAAAACTATCCCATGTAGAAGAAGCAAGGGAAAGTGGTTGCAAAGGAGGGGGAGAATAAGGAAGGCTAAAAAGGCAAAACCACATTCACATTGAATTTGGTTCAGGGAGAAAATGACATACATACTAAATGGGATATCTCAACCTGCAGCAGGATAGGGGGAAGGGGCATGAGAGGAGGGATGATAGATGGGAGGGCATCCTTGGGGTGAGGGGAGGTTGGAAGTACCCACTATAAAAGAGGGACAGGATCATGTAGGGAATGGACCAGGTGGGGGGTGGGATGAGTGGGAGGGAATTATAAGCAGCCTTGTACAATATATCTACTATGATAATGTTTTGCATAGCTAGACATGTACAACATATACTGAATTACTTATCTCCCAAGAGGGAATGGGTGACAAGGAGGAAGGAAATGGATCTGAAATTCGAGGTCTTAACATTAAATGTTTCAAATATATATAAATACTATTATTAATACTCTTTTGCTTGTAATAGGGAGATAAGATGTGCAGGCATTGGGATGCAAAGACTCACCTTCCTCTAATGGAAAAGTCGATGGGGGTATGGGAGAAGGTATGGCAGAGAGCAGATTGGAGGAAGCGATATCTTGTGGGATTACTATTCTGGGAGGTTGGGTAGGGGAATAATGGGGGGGAAATGATTGTAACTCAAAATCTGGTGGAAATGAATGATGTAAAACAAGTTAATAAAGCATTTGTTTAAAAAAAAAACTAAAAA